>JAOTRR010000004.1:8978266-8990463 GCA_028570945.1 Gogo arcuatus
TGATGGCTTCATTTCAAATCCATTGTGGTGGTGTACAGAGGCAAAATTACAAAAAACTGTCGCTGTCCAAATACTTATGGACCTGACTGTATATAATCATGGTTAAATAGATAAAAACAAAACTCACACATTACGTTTCTGACAATTCGTAAAAAAAATTACTCATTGTAATTTTCTTTAATTAGGAATGTGACACTTTTTTTTTTAACCTTCTGTGGTTTAGTGTAGCACTATTCCTAATATTTGCTGTCTGTGGTAAATAACATTCACCTCTGAACACATTTCAATGAATTTTACAACTTCAATGCAGCTACAATCGATCATACTCTCAAATGTAATATAAATGTGCTAAACTGGGTAAATGTTAACAGTTCTGAAAATACAGAAGACTGTAAATAAATCCACAGTAAGTGGCTCTAAATATTATGTGACTAAACCATTGGAGTGTTTGTAAAATAAGACGAGTAACAGCTAAAGTAGGCTCACTTGCTGCACTCTCCCGTCACTGCGTGTATCTTTGTCCTCCACCAAGCGCTCTCTCAGCAGCTCCTGTGTGAATTTGCCGTGGTCCATCATCGTGTACGAAGAGAAGCAGGCTCCATTCTCCAGCAAAAACGTAGCTATCTCTTTATTTCCTGAACCAGAAAGCAAGGAGGTGTGAAATTAGTTTGAATCACAGTGACACTACAACAGGAAGTGTAAGATTCTCTCTTGCCTCACTTTTTAGCCTTAAAGAGGATCTATTCCTTCTATCACCAGGATCAAAAAAAAGGAAAATAGGTAGTGTATAAAAATCCCCTAACCTGATCTGAGGCTGTGGCTTCAGATCAGGCCAAATACCCAGACACTGTTACCCTGACTGAAAGACAGTTTAAAGAACACAGCCATGAACATCATGGAAATATTAAGAAACCCCTTAAAGTAGAGTTTGCACTGATTAAACAATGCAATGCAGATAACTGATAGCACATTAATTAAGCCTTTGAACTACAGATCAGAAGGTTGTTAGTTCAAATACCAGCTCTATCAAATTTCTACTGCTGGGCCTTTGAATGAAAGCATCAGCTCATATTTCTGGAAAGGCTCTTATAGCACTGCTTTCTCTTGCATAACACATACTTTGTAAGTTCTGTCAATATTTTGCAAGCTCTGTCAGTATGTCCTACGTGTGACATGCCCCAAACGCCCTGATTTCCTCAAGCTGAAACAGTGTGGCATGGACATTCTTTTTAACTCCACTCAGTACTAATCATTTGAATTTAACCATGTGCACCGTTTCAGCTTGAGAACTGAGGCCCATGGGGCATGGGACAACACAATATGCAATACTGACTTCATCTCTGAGAGCACATTTCTTGGGTTTTGGTAGCAATTACAGTTCTATTCAGGATACTGGATATTTGCTGACTGTTATGATGACATGATGGCTAACATGCATGTGAAATCATTTTGAGGAGTTACTGTTATGTAGTCAGCTATGTGGCTCATACGAGTTTTTCACTTCCTGGAATTAAAACTGGCTAAACTGCAGATGAAACTCTAGCGCTAGCAGATAAAACTGGTTCTTCCATTGAATATGCTATCAGCCAGCTGTATTTCTGAAATGTCAGTTACACTATATGGCCAAATATTTGTGGACACCTTACAAATCACACTTATACATGCTTTTTGAACATCCCATTTGAGATTTAGTCCCCCTTTGCTGTTATAATAATCTCCACTCCTCTGGGAAGGCTTTCCACTAAATTTTGAAACATGGCTGTGGGGATTTGCGCTCATTCAGTCATAAGAGCATTAGTGAGTTTCGGCACTGAAGTCGGGCGAGGAGGCCTGGGGTGCAGTCGGTGTTTCACTTCTCATCCCAAAGGTGTTCAGTGGGGCTGAGGTCAGGTTGAGTGGGCTCTGTGGAGGCCACTCAAGATCTTCCACTCCACCTGTGGCAAACCATGTCCTCATGCACCTCACTTAGGGGCATTGTCATGCTGGAACATGTTTGGGCTCCTTAGTTCCAGTGGAGAGAATTTGTAATCCAACAGCATGCAAAGACATTCTATACAGTTGTGTTCTTCCAACTTCGTGGCAGCTGTTTGGAGATGGGTGTGATGGTCAGATGTCCACAAACCTTTGGCTATATAGTGTATATACTATGTCAGTATATAGTGTCTATGCTATGTCAGGTAGTGGTAAAACAGTCATTCAGCCTAAATATGTTTAAAACCTTGCTAGCTAAGTGTTTGTTCCTCATGAATGTCAGGCTTTGATCAAGTTGTTGGATAGCTATGTAATGCAGTGAAATGGACATAAGTCTAATCAATTAAGTGTATAATCAGATATCAGCTGTCAAAATGTCCACAATGCAATGCAGTTTTCAGAACTATATACACCGTGTGAAGGGTTTTTCCAGGCTGCCACACAATCACTAAAGCAAAAACAGTCTGGAAGTTACATATTAAGTACAGCTGGATGTTACATTCAAAAAGACATAATTAAGCTTTTGCATGAAACTCTCTTTAATATGATTCAAAACTGAGTTTGGTGTTAAAGTACCTGCCCTGGCTGCAGCATACAACGGCAGGCCAGTAATAACTGCAAACTCGTCACTGTGTAGGGCGCAGTCCTCTGCATCGGCCTGATAATTGAGAACCAGCAGTTTCACCACCTCTAAATGGCCCTGCTGACATGCCGTTGCCAGCATCCAGTTCAGCAGATCTTTACGGATACATGGAACTAAAGAAAGGTGATACAAGAAGGGACATTTAGTCTAGAGCATATACGTAGCCCTGAAGACAGTGGCATTTTTTGTATTCCCTAACAAAATAAAATTTCTCAGTATGTCCTGTTCTTGTTCACCAGAATTCAGACAAGTCACATTAACTTTACAAGGATGCAGTCAAACTAAAAAATAAATAAAAAAAAGATTACAGCTATGCCTTGCCACCTTCCCTTTCTGATAAGTCAGAACTTTAGAGAGTATCAATTTGATAGCTAGAATGGGACCTGTAAGGAAACCTGTAAGGATTTTCTTTACACTCTTTAAATCCAGCATATATCATGATCAACATACTAAGATACCAACATACATGGTCACTAACTCTTAAAGTTTGTTCATCTAAATGGAATAAAATGTTTCAGAAATAAAACCTTCAGTTATGGTACAATTACATTTTTTGTTTTTACAGATCAACTACACTGATGTTGATGTATGGGATTTTAGAATACAATGGTAACAAAGAATACATGCTTACCACCTTCAGAAAATGGTCAGATGAAAAGATCTCAGAAGGCAGCGTCCTTTGCAAACATTCAACATACCTCTGATTACTGGATGAGTAGGGAGCATTTTCCCCCATTTTGGACACACCAGATATTAATTGCCAGTTAACAGCTTTCCCATTTTGTGAGTTGAGCAATTCCATTATCCTCTACTGTCCAGACCAAGCTAAATGCTATTTCAGTCTCCAAAGTAGAAGTTAATGTCAACATCATCCAGCATATAGACGAGCTTTAAAATCTGCAGTGCTCTGTAACCACATTCCAAAGACCAAGCTATGTACCACTGGAATGTGGCTGGTGCATCTTTTAATTCAAAAGGCATAATTATATTTTCACACAAGCCAAACCCAGAAACTAACAATTACGACATGGGTATGTAACCAGTTTAGATCTAAAAAGCTCAACAGGAAGAACTGACATGACCTAATCAAGAGGCAGACAAGAACAAGTGCCTCCTGGGTAGGGTTGCTCCAGTTACCGGTAAATTTGACATTTTAAATGGTACAGTATAATTTCACAAATTTTAGTAGTTAACGTTACTGCATTTCGCCACTTTTTTCACTATATTTTGAAATGTGCCTTTAAGAGGTTGTTCTTTCGCCCGCCCTTTAAGACTGAGCCAGCAGTTTGTGGGCGTGACGTAAGTCTAACAGTGGAAGAGCTCTCCTTCTGACCAGGGACCCTGCCACACTGCTTCCAGTTATCGAGCTAAGTTTGGGAAGACGCTGTGGATTCGCCAACTGCTGAAGAAACTAGAGACATTAGATTTCTGAAACATGTCGAGAAAAAAGGCTCTGAGCGAGATATGGAGAGGTGGAGTCTCTTTCTACACCTGTGTGCAAAGAGTGCCTCAAGTCATGTGTGGTGGGAGGAGCCAATACATCTAAACTAATGAAACATTAGATGCACGTACATCCCAGTATGTACAAAGAATTCCAGGAATGAAAGGTACACATGATGATCACATAAATAAAATGAAAATAAGATTGTCTAAATGATAGGCACCAAACTTTCTCCATGGTTAGCTTATTCACAATATTTCCCATCCTAAACATAGCTAACAGACTAGCCCGCTTGTAAGGCAAGTTTGACTGACCTAATGTTACAGGGCGAACTGGTAGCCAGCCACTGTGAAGATGGCACTAAGGCTGCCGTTTGTCTTCTTAGGCTACGTCCAGATTATTACGTTTCAGTTTTAAAATGCATCACTTTTGCTACGTTTATGCCTGGTGTCCACACCACTTCTGAGTTTTCGAGCCCCTAAAATGGAGACTTTTGGAAACGCTACTGGCCCCGTTTTAGTTTGAAAACTCTGGGATAGCATTTTAGTGTAGACAGGTGAAAACAGAGACATTTGGAAGTGATGATACAGATACCCACATTCACTTCCTGATTGGGTCTTATCAGTCACAACGTATCCTTCCCTGATTCGTCATGCGCCTATCACGTGACCTTTTCCCAGAAAATAACAAATGTCATCAACTGTTTGTACTGGCATGCACCTTCACAGTGTACATGAATGGTCATGTGATATGCGTTTTCAGGCGTGTTAGTATGGACAGAGATTATTTCTGACACAGAGCTAAAACACTTGTCTGGACGGAGATCGTTTTCGTTTTAAAACATTGTTTTAAAACTAAAACGTATTAGTGTGGAGCCTTAGCCTACATAGCAGTCTACTCCTTAATGAATTCATGAATGAAAGAATAACGAGGCTTTAAAAATAACCTTAATCAGATGTTTGTAAAATTAGCCTACTTACAAATCCTTCTTTCTACACCAGTCGCCCATAGACAGACAGAAGCAAGAAGTCGATGTTTTCACTCATTTAATGCAGTGTTTAAACAATATGTTTTGACGTTTATTAATTTCATCAGTTTGTATGAATGTTATTTATTTGTTTGTTTGGTTATTGCATTGGTACCAAATTAGTACCGTTACCATTCTACCATGCCAGGTACCGTACCGAACGCAAAATTTTGGTATTAAACCAACCCTACTCCCTGGTTATCAGGCACAAGCACACTGCGTGGAACCCTGAGCAAGGGGAAGGTCTAAAAAAATTGTGGGATTTCACTTTTCACTTCCTGTCACTTATGGAAAGCCGCTTAGGCAGCTAAAACATCATGAGTGATGGGGATTTTGTGTCCCCACCAAAATGGAAACCTCTTATTTAGAACTCAAGAGTAGCCAAAATAAAACATCTTGCAGATGTTACCCATGACATCAAAAGAAACTACTTAGATCCACCTCTACTTTCCTTAGCCTGTATTCCAGCCTAGTTCACCACATCCCCAAAAAGTTCAATTTTATACAAGTAAAATACCACTTCTTAAAAATATGGCTTGACCAAAATTCCAGATAACAAATGAGAAATAAATAATTAGCCATAACTGGACCATAACACAACCCAGATTGATTGTTTACACTAATAAATCTTTTAATGTGGTTTAGTACTTACAGACAAGAAAGAAATAACGTAAAAATATACACTCTTAAGAGTGCAGCTGGGCAGGTGAGTCTTCACTTACATGGAATGGAGTCCAGCAGCTCTTGAACCACTGAGTGATGGCCATAATGTGCAGCCAAGATAGCTGGGTTCCCTTCATTGGGTTCCTGAGAAAACTGAACCTGAGCATCCTTCAACAGGAACCGAACACTCTCCATGTCACCATGCTGACTGGCAGCACATAGGAGCTCTATCTGCAGGGAACACATCCAAACATCCATACTTAAATCTATATTATTGTAATGTTAGTCTAACTCCTATAACTGTGAACAACATTTCTAACACAATACAATAGAGCAAAATAGTGAGTGGTGCAAAAAAAATAAATTAATAGAGCATTTTTTTTCTACAAAAGATTGACTCCATATCTATGGCCTTTTGACCCCAAGAATATTAAGAGTGTTTCACTGGTGTGACTTGCCAGTGCATTGCTTCATTTTGCAATATAGGATCCAGCTGATGGTTCACATTTGGAATGCAAAAAAGTGTCATTTGGATGAATCAGCTTCTTTGTAGCAGTAGCAGGAAGTGATGACCACTTCCCTCTTTTTATTCTGACTTGCACTGGTTGATAGTTTCCATTCTAGAAGCCTCGCTTGCAGTTCCCTTCAGAGCACAGCCTGACAGACTAATATAGACTAGCCTTACAAAGAGCTGTGAGATACAGCGATACATATCGTAGAATGATAGAAAATGTCTACTGATCCATATTTTCCTATATCGTCTATAACGCCAATGAAACATGAAAACAAGCATGGAGGAGCATGACACAGAGCAAAACTCCCTGCAACACTCTGACATAGAACAGGCATTAGCTCGACTAAAAGATGAGGAACTTGTACCTAAAATGGGAGGTACTCCTATCGTTTGGGTATAAAAAAAAATCAGACACTGACCAGAAAACGGTCATTTCTAAGGTATGCCATAGACCAGTCATGAATGAATGAAGTTATATTGTTTAAATCATTTTTTCATCAGCTTTCGAGAAAACATATGATATAGTATATCATTTCAAGATATGAACTTATCCATATTGTGATGTAAGATTTTGTCTATATTGCCAAGCCCTATGCTTACGCTAAACAGAATTTAAACCAGCGCAAAATGTCTACATTGATTTTGAGGAGATATGAAGCTGCCTGCTATGTGAAACTAATAACACTGCACGATGACCTCGGAAGATGCTTAATGCTCGTAAGTGATCGGGGGTTTAGTGTATTCAGGATACAGTAATAGGGACAGATGTGAGGAATCAAGCCTGATGGAGTAATAAAGGCTCAGGTGCAAGTGCACACTGATGGCTTGGTCATTAGGCCATTCTGGAAAAAGCCTTCCATCATCTCTGACTTCATTACAACCTCATAACCTTACTATGCTGTAGACAGCTCACTCATTCTATAATCACTTATACACTGATTGACCCAATAATTACATTTCTTTCTTAATATATAATGTGTGAGCCTCTACATATTTTGCAACAAGGCAATAAACACTGAAAAAGAAGAACAAGCCATAAAATTTCCTAACATGCTCTTTTTAACTATTTTATGGTTGCAAATTGCACATAGTCATGCACCCCCCTAATTGTCTCCCTAATTTAGTCATGGCCAGTTTCCACCCACCAGACAGGTCTCCCCAATTACACAACAGCTACCAACCAGGGAGGGCGAAGGTCATCACGTGCGTCCTCTGAGGCATGTGACACCAGCCGACCGCATCTTTTCAAACTGCTGCTTATGCAATAGGGGGCGGCTTAATGCCCACTTCCATATGCATGAGCTCACAGACGCCCATGATTGGCTAGCATGTCACTATTTCATGAATGTGTTGTTGAAATAAGGTGCTTTTTTTTAATGTAAAAAAGTGCTGAAAAATGAAAGATACCAAAATAATTCTATATATTGCCCCCCAGAACTATTGGCACCTTTACGAAAATGAGCAAATATTGATATATAAAAAGAAAAGCACATACAATAAGTGATATTTTGAGCTCAAACATACAAGAACAATGTACAGTTTTATTTAAAATCTTTTTAATTCTGGTCTCAGAATCATCAGCACCCTTACAATTAATGGTTTGTGACACCAGCCTTGGAGAGTATAACAGCACTGAGTCTAGGGTTCTTGGTCCAGTCCAGCATTGATTTCGTGTTTCTTTAACCATTTAGAAGTAAATTAGCTCCTAATCTTGTTGAAAGCTCTATCTATGATCAAGTCTGAACCTCCTGGCAGAGGCAACCAGGTTTAGGGCTGAAATTTCATTTCTGGTGCTTAGTAGAATTAATGATGCTATCAGTCTTTACAAGAGCCCATGAACCTCTAGCCACAAAACAGCCCCAAAGTATCAAATGATCCCCCTCCATATTATACAGTGGGGTATCAGATGCATTTCCTTGTATGCAGTCCTCTTTTTTGGCAAACATGCTGATGGTGTTCATGACCAAAGAGTTTGATTTTGGTTTCCGACTGCAGCACACAATGCCAGTTGTAGCACTTCACTTAAATTTGTGGATGACCAGTTCAGACTGTTAAAATGACCTGTGTCCAGGTCAAGCCAAAGCTTTTGACAATAAATAATTTCATGCAACTCATTTATAATGTCATCTATATATTTACTTTGAATGCAATTCCACCATTTTTGGGTGGATTATGCCTTTCAAAATGTGTTTCTGGGTCACATATACCCCTTTTCGACCAACAGGGAATGGATTTTTGAACCGGTTCCGTTCAGGATTCTTTGAATCTTGGTGCCAGCTAGCGAACCGGCCCACGTATTCACCAATTTTGAGCGAAACCCTTGTAATCAAGGATGCGTCATGAACCGAGAGCACTGCTCAATTCACAACGGGAGTAAACAGTAGTAGCAAGATGGCGGTGCGCATTGATTACCTGTGAGCTTTTGTTCTGTTATTGCAGATATTTGTTTTAAGTCCATTTTTTCTGAAATCCTTTTCCGTTGCGTTCTCCATTGCTGCACTCCGCTTCCTCTCGAAACTGATGACACGCCCACTGACGTCATCACGGTTCATGCTGGAAAAACCAACTATATTTCAGTTCTAGCTGGGAACCAACTTTTCAGGTTCCGAACCGATTTATTTTTGATCGAAATTCTTAGAACGGTTCAGTATTTGGTGTGCGAATAAGAACGGAACCCGTTCCCTGTTGGCCGAAAAGGGGCAGTCATATTGTGGTTATAACAAATTGTCAGATAGTAGCACTGGACTTAAAGGTGACATATTATACCCCTTTTCCACAAGTTGACACAATTCCCTGAGGTCTTAATGAAGCACCACAGCTCCCTTCTCACCCTGTCTAAACAGTCCTGTTCATAACAGCCGATTTGAGTGTCTGTTCCTTTAAATGATCATGAGCTACTGCTCACCCCACCCCCTCTTCCACCGGCCAATCAGGTAGCCCTTTTCTCATGAGTGTTCATTTGCAAAGGCAATTCCCAAGCCATGAGTGGAGATTCTCAGAGGAGGGGGTGGCATAATTCTCTCCTTGTGACATAGAAAGTGGAGTCAAATCTGAATGGCTTGTTGAAGCACATGTTTTCTGAAATAGGCAGCCCTAAAGAAACTGACTGAGTTGTCTTATTTCAGAGTTTGTGGGTTGGTAGGCATTCCAGATACCCAAATGTATGTGTACAAGCACTGAAAAAGTGAGTTTTTCATAACATGTCCCCTTTAATACTGCTCAAGCTGATATGCAAAAGAAACTTTAAGGGCCTTGACTTCAAGGTCAAAAACCTCAAGGAGTTCAAAGGTTCAAGCTCACAACTTAGACACACCATTGTTTTCTCTCACTCTGCCCAGCATGCACCTCTACATGCAACTGTAGAGTGTAAGTCTTTATTTACGGCTGAGGTCTGAATACAGCTATGTAAAATTTTGGTATTAACTCCTCACTATGGCCACTTAACTCAGCTCTGAACTACAGCCCTATGTGGATGATGATACTGACTGAAATGTGTAAATACAGAATATCCCTGCTATTTATGTATGTTTTCTTTCTAAAAAAATACTTGAAATAAGTACATTTTGAGCTTGAATTGAGTAAAAAAGATTAATAATCTTATGTCTGTTTATAATCATCTTATAATAAAAAAAAAATTGCTCAATCTACCCATGTTCATGATGTTTTCCCCTGGCTCAAACAATTTTTATTCTTTTTGCAGTGAATATCTTCTGAACCTGCTAAATAATGATTTAATTGAGGATGTTTACAGACAGGATTTTAAGTGAGACCGAGTTCCAAATACTTGTTAGTTTGATTAGCTTCATAGCTCCAAATCACCAGACACTGAACACATCTTGGCTCTCGAATGCATTTGGTGTAAGAGAAAAGTTGTGTACATCCGATTTTTCATGAATGAAAAATAGCTGCTTTGATGACAAGAGAAACAGCACCTTTGTATATTTATGTCAACTTATTTCCCTTACATTATCTCCTTATGCATGATGTACCACCTCTAGAGTGGATTTGTTGACAAAGCAAGGTTATTACATTAATTAAATACATATCATAACCTTGATTAAATAATCAGTAACATCTAATGCAACCATGTCTAAGAAAGGAAAGCATACTTTGCAAGCAATAACGCAATGAATGACAGATTTTTCTTCCTATAATTGAGAGCGATACAGTAGAAATAACCATAGCTGGCAAGGCAGTTTGATCTGGTTCTGCCTTACCGTGTCTGCTCGTCCTCTGCTGTTCTCCTGGCAGGCGATCCGAATCAGCTCATGCGCCTTGTGCTCTTCGCCTTGCCCATATGCCTCGCGGATGTTTTCTAGGGTGGGCGACTGGGACAAGACAGCACTGCCCGTCGCCGACTGCTTGGCTCCCATTTCTGCACTGCCTGTATCGGGGCATAACAGCAGAGTGGTGGGTTAGTTCAGCCACAGAGGTGGATGTTAAATGCTAATGCTAAAGCTAGCACACAGCTCTGGGAAAGAAATCAGGTCAGCCTCATGAAGAATTCACACACCACTCCCCCTGGGCTGGAGCTACAGCACTGAGAAGAAGACCATCACACTGTTGTCACTGTGGACTTCTGGCACTCCACAGCAGGCGAGAGAAAAGCGTTCATATATATGGGCAGCTTTTTAAAGCTGGTATTTATAGTAGCTGAGAGGTTCTGAGGAATAGAGCTACATATATATTATATGCTGTAATGAGAATGAGAGGAGAGGTGGGAGAATTTGGCAGTTTGCAGAGAGACACTTTTACAGGAACACACACCTGAGCGTTCAATATAAAAACACACAAATGACTGGATAAACAAGATACACAAGGTATTAATGCCTTTTATGTGCACACGCGCGCGCACGCACACACACACACACACACACACACACACACACACACACCCCCCTGATGAGAGCAGAGACAACAGCACTGCTTCTTAGCTGATTATAATCAATACGTCTGACCTCGGTTGTAAAACTCAGGATCAATTCTCTAATTTTAGATTCAGTTATCAGCACTGGGATAAAAGGTAATATCTGTATAAACACAGTGTATTAGCTAACACAGTAATCCAAATTATTTTGCTTAATAAATAGAATTGCAATTATTTATCACAAGCTATTCAGCCAATCTTAGAACAAAATAGTTTTATTGTACTTTTAAAGATTTTAAATCAACAGAAAACAAACTGCTTGTGTTAAATTAGTCTTTTACATAGTGAATATGAGGCAGCCTGGGAAAACCCATCTGATGGTGCTGTGGCAGAACTCTGGCAACCAGCTAAAAATGACTGAAAATCAGGTTTTTCTGCTAGCACATGCTTTCTGGCCTCAAATCTAAGAAGGAGTAAACATATTTGAGCAAAATGACATGGTTTTAGTTTGTTTTTACCCTTGCCTGGCTACCTTCTTGTTAGGCAAGGAGCTAGTTTAACAGGGTGAATGTCACACTGTTGAGTAGTTACATATAAAAAAAAACATAAGCATAATGGATTCGGTTTGTAATCAGATCCTGGTTGTCTAGGGCCCCATTCACACTCGGCATTAACACACATCCTGAGTGATGGGATGGTAAGTGGACAGAGCTAAGTACAGGTGTAAAAGGGGTCAAATGCATCTGGGACACATATGGGCACATCATACAGCAATGAAAGACAGCTTAATCGACTGTGTCAATGCCCTAGCTGGAAAATACATAAACAAATTCAAGACTGTTTGGAAATTTGTAAATGTAGTGATAAATATACGTGATAGCCTTTTTCCAGTGGAAATGATGTATGCAATCCGATCACAAGTGGTCACTGGAGATGCATTCATAATGCCAGGCGTGAACAGTTATACATCTCGGCTGTCAAGTTTATTTATATAGCGCTTTTAACAACAGAATTCGCGCAAAGCAGCTTTACAGAAAAATAAACACTAAGCATATGAACTAATTTTATCCC
>JAOTRR010000004.1:9064693-9080095 GCA_028570945.1 Gogo arcuatus
GTTGTCAAATTGTAGTTGGCATGATGTTGAATTTGAGAAAGCTGGTGCTTGTTTTTCTACATGGGGTCATGACTGAGCTGGCATGTTAAAAATTGGGTCACGGTACAAAAAAGGTTGAGAACCACTGGTCTAGATTTATAGATGTACAGACTTAGGGTCAAACAGACATCCATTTCTTTTCCCCCACATTAGCCTTATACTGTAGCTACAGTAAAAAACTGAAGAAGGAAAGATCACCAGCTACATTTGTTAAAGAAAACTGGGAACATTTTTGCCAAAACTATTGCTTCAATGTAGACTAAACAGCATGAATCAAATGATAACACACAGTTACATTTATATTGATTAAGCAGACATTTGTTCAAACTATTTGGGATCACTAAGTACATTCAGACTGTTCTGATGTAGAAAGTAAGCTCTGATGAGTGACTTCAGGTAGGGTAGTGAAGTTCTCTATGGGGATGCATCTAGGAAACAATAAAGTCAAATGAAGTGTGATGCAGTAGCGTAATAAAACAAATTTGTAGGCCAGAAAGCAGAGTTGAAAAAAAAGGAACACTTTAAACAGAACAGTTTCCAGCCTGAGAGGAAACTATAGAAACAGAGGAAAGACACACCAGTGAGAAAGAGCAGTGGTGCTAAATCACATCAATACATGTTTTATGCGCTACATAAATGTTGTATACAATTCATCATCTTTACTCTCCAGGAAACAATTACACATGAGCAAAAAAAATATCACACTTCAAATTATTTACAGGTGTGTTGACAAAAATGTCGCTAAAATGGCCTTCTTGGAAGCATTTTCATAAAAACATGATCCATTGTAAATTTGTAATACAGCTGTAAGTTTGTTAGATGTGAGTATATGTTTAGCTGTGTTGTTGTAGATGTATTTGATGCTGCTGGCTTCTGACTAAGCTGGAAAAAACAGCTCTGCCGTTCTGCTCGTGCCAAGAGTTTTTCCATTCACTTTCAAGCATTCACTAGCTTTATCAGAACAAACCTGTAGAGAAACGTACAGTTACATGCCAGCTCTTCGGTTAACAACACCTGGATATGAAACACTGACCAAATGTACACACACAATGTTGTTAATGCAACCAATAAATGTTGTGTAATATGGATCCATTTATAAACATATGGTAGACACCTTTCCAGTTAGTCACTCAGGGATAAGACAAGGGCTAAGAGGTTTGACAAGCACATGACCTGAAATAAGTGGAAGTGGAAAAAGGTAAATTGTCACCTATTTCTGGAACTCTAGGAAGTCATACATCACCTGGAAGTGCATGAAAACATGTAACAAAAAATAATAATAAATAAATAAAGTTAATGTGCCACTTGGTCTGTGAAGAATTGGCATCCCATCCAGGATCCAGATCCACAGAGACCCTGATCAAGTGGTTACTGAAGTATCTATAAGGCCAAATGCTATAGATCTTTCATGTAAACCATCTCACACAGGAATAAATATTCAGTAAATTTTCAGTATTTCCTCCTTAAAAAGGAATGTAACTGCTTAAATGTATAACTGAGGAATGTGTATTAAGGTTTTCAGGCATCCAGGTCACTGTCCACTCTGTCTGTCAGGGGCTGTAGACAGATGTAAGTGCAGGAAGAGTGTTTTATTAGAAAAACAACAAACAGGCATACAAATCCAAAAACGTCAGACTGAATCAGAATCGGAAGACAGGCAAAGGGTCATATGAGGCACAAACAGACTGAACGAGGCAGAGACAAAAACAGAAACCAAAATACAAAACGAGAATCAAGAACCAGGAATACAATACAATAAACAACGGCTTGGTAAGGTCCCACAACTGAACGCAATACTTCGCAAAGTCTCGGTGTTTGTTGGTGTCCTTATAAGCACATGCTGATTGCGCTCTAATCGGCAATAGGTGTTCTCAATACAAATTAGTTCCTGAGGCATGGGCAAAGTGCGCGAGCACTCGAGCTGCTTCATGCTCGAGCGCACATAGGCATGACAGAACCCCCCTCCAAAGAGCTCCCTCTGGGAACTAAAATCCTCCTTGGGCTGCCCCGGGGTTAAGGACCTGGCATAGGAAGACATCCACATAGGGCTCCTCTCTGGCTCTGGGTGGACATGGCACAGGAACCTTGGCTCAGGCAGAGGCTTGGGTTCCAGTCGGGTCTTAAACAGGGGCAGAGATGCAGGTGGAGGCTTTGGTTCAGGCAGAGACTTGGGCAGGGATGTGGGCATCGGGGGCTTAGGCATAAACATGGGCTTAGACATGGGCATGGGCTCCGGACCAGACACGGACTTGGGCTTGGGCTCCGGACCAGACACGGACTTGGGCTTGGGCTCTGGACCAGACACAGACTTGGGCTCTGGACCAGACACGGACTTGGGCTCCGGACCAGACACGGACTTGGGTTCCGGACCAGACACCGACTTGGACTTGGGTTCCGGACCAGACATGGACTTGGAGTTGGGCTCTGGACCAGGCATGGACTTGGGCTCTGGACCAGACACGGACTTGGGCACGAACATGGGCTCCGGACTAGACGTGGACACCAACATGGGCTCCGGCCTAGACATGGACTTGGGCACGAACATGGGCTCCGGACTAGATGTGGACTTGGGCTTCGGACTAGACATGGATTCAGGCATAGCCATGAGCTTAATCATGGGCATGGACCCTGGCATTGGCATGGACTCAGGCATGGACCTGGGCTTGAGCATGGGCATGGACCCTGGCATCGGCATGAATTCACACATGGGCATGGACTCAAGCAGCAGCATGGGCATGGACTCAGGCATGGACCTGGATCCTGGTGCCGGCATGGATTCGATCATGGGCATGGACTCAGGCATGGACCTGGGCTTGAGCAAGGGCATGGACCCTGACATTGGCATGGGCATGAACATGGGCATGGACTCAGGCATGGATCTGGGCTTGAGTATGGGCATGGACCCTGATGTCGGCACGGGCATGAACATGGGCATGGACTCAGGCGTCAGCATGGACTCAGGCATGGACCTGGGCTTGAGCACGGACCCTGACGTTGGCATGGACATGAACATGGGCATGGACTCAGGCATGGATCTGGGCTTGAGCATGGACCCTGACATCGGCATGGGCATGGGCTCAGAGACAGGCATCAGGTTTGTTTGAGCGACGGTCTTTTCCTCGCTGAAGCCCGGCGGCGGAGCGACGGTTTCGTCCTCGCTGAAATCTGGAGCGGAGGCCGCCATGTCGGCCTCTGGAGCCGGCTCTGGAGCAGAGGCCGCCCCGTCGGCCTCTGGCATATCATCCCCCCCCCAAAAAATTTCTAGGGGATCCTCCTATAACTCAAGAAATGCTGGAGGATTATGAAAAGCTTATGTTAAAATTTGTGACAAGACATTAGACGTTTAATGTGGTTTGCTTTTCTTTACATGAAGGAAAGAAGAGAGGCAGTCTCAAGTCTCAAGTCTCAATTATCTTTAGGGGTAGAGGGTTCAGGAATGTTACTGTAAATGATTGTATCCTTATCTTGTGAGATTGAAGATACTAGAAGAATAGTTAGAATTATTTTTCATTTCTATGCTATATTTAACTGATGTATAGTCTTCTTTAAAATGTTTTGTTATATTGTAGTGTAATAAAAGTGAAAGAAAAAAACGATTATTATTTTAGTTTGAGGACATGAGATTATATCTGATATATGTATATCTGGCTGACATCTATGCCTCCTAAATGAGTGAACTTATAGGACTGGTGCTTTATAATAGTTTTGAATATTTGAGAGACAGTTTCATGCTCCCAAATGAAATGTGTACGCTCAAGATTGAAAAAGATCAATTGTACAGTAAAGTATGAGTGTACAGTAAAGACACTACCCAAATCATAATATGACAGATGGATGCCTCATAGAAAATGTTGTAAAGCCTTATCAACATCATATTAGTGTCACATCAAAACTTTTGCATAAGGCTTATTTATATAATCCTCCAGGACTGGTTTATATAAGAGACATGTATTGTTACTGAATGAACTGTATTATGAAAGTCCAGTGTAGATGAAAATTCAAAATGAGACCGGTCATCTTGACTTTTTACCACCAAATGAAATATGACACAGAATAAATAAAAATAAATAGACAGAAGAAATTAGAGTTATGTTTGGGGCAATAGTTGAGTTCTGTGGTAGTGACTAAAATCCCAACAATACCTCAGCCATATGTGGCTGGGAGTCCAAGCCCATAATAAGGCTTGCTCTCTGGAAGGGAAGGACTTGCCAAGTCTGTTAGCTCAGGTATAAAGAACAAGGCAGTTAACACTTGCTCAGCTGTCATATATAGGTTGGCAACAGTAATGGAATACAAAACTTGCAGGTGGGTATAAGATTTGACAAAATTGGTATACAATTAGATAAGAATCCAAACTTGGTTCTCCTTAAGCAAAATTCTTACCCCTCAGCTATATGTTTGGGTTCAGATGAAATAAGAATAGGATAAAAAATGTTAAAATGTTGAATTATGGAAGGAATTGCTTTTTCCTTATGCTACAGTTGTTGAGTGTGGTTGATCTGACAGTAGCGCTGGCTTTAATTCAAATGATAAGTTTATATTAACAAGTTCTTCTTAATACAGTAGCATTTCTATTGTAACAGCTCATTCACAGGGACTTGTACATTGGACATACTACATAATCCAAGGCTAATAATAAATGGATAAATAAATATTCTTTAACAAAGAAAATATCAAATTGGTGATATGGTGAAATTCACTGTAAGGAAACATTTATGGAACGAGTCTTGTTTGTCAGTGCTTTGTAACAGCTGTGGGGAGTTTTCAGGACAGAGGAGTTTGCGCATTCTGGTTCGTTGGTAAAATGACAAGCTATATCTTTTTTGTCTTAACTTCAAGAAAGAGAGAGAAAAGAGAGGCTTCTGAGGAAATGACTGGTTTATAGCTACCAGTTTATAGCTGGTATAATAAAGTGATATCAGGAACTAACTTGTCTTGCAGATGGTCCACAACATTAAATAATTTCATTAAAATGAAATTATAAAAAAGCAGGATATTTTGTTCATTAATAAAAAAAATTGGAATCACTGAGAAATCACTTTGGAACAAGAGGAAGTAACTACTTTTGGGCATTTTTATTCTTTACATAACAATAGATTGGATTAGTCATCTTCATTTGATCTCTTTCGTAATGCTATATCTTGTTTAAAAAGCCTCCAACCTTTTTAACATTAGCCATCTAATTACTGGTTTAATCTTTGGACAAATTTTCTAAATAGCAGAAGTCTGACCAAGCTTGGTGAATACATGCCTTTATGGCGAGAACCAACCATTAAATAGCATGGTTGTCTTTAGAACCCTTGACATTACTCTCTCCATGTGGCCACAGTGGGCAACTGTTGGGATGAAATATAGTCTGTTGGATTACATGTCACTTGGGGATGTAGGGTACACCAGCACCCCATTTACAGGGTTAAGGGAGCAGGCTTTATTGTGACTGCATGCTAAGGCTCCTTGTCAAAAGTGCTGCTCTAATGTAGCGTATTGAATGACTGAACACTGTTTACATCTCGCTTTTTGCCCTGAGAAGCTTGTAAGTGAGGTGCACCGGGAGAGAGCGGGCGTTTCTGAGCCACAACGTCAATGTCAGCTATTGTTCTTGCTGAAAGTGCCTAGTCTGCACAAATGATGTGTACATGATTACGGTGGCATGACAAGGATAGCCGCTGTAATCGGGCCGACTTTTATTATTCCCCCAAGCATAATGAGAAGGTAAATGACAGATGAAACTTGTTATTAAAGAGGAGAAAATAAATGGGGAGCAGTCTGTCTTTATGTATGATGAAACCCAAGCCTCCCATTGGTAGATTTGGGAGTTTTAATAAGCCGTGCAGATGGGCAGGCTGGCATGTGCAGCATACTGCTAGACGTTTACATAAAGTCTTCCTTCAAAGTCCACGTGTACCATAAGAGACAATAAGGAATATAACAATAAGGAATAAAGGAATGGAAATGATCTGATATGTTCTGATTTTATATGGAAACTCAATAAACAGCTAAAGATAATAAGTAGTCAATGTATAAAAATATCAAAATGAACATTAAACCATAATGACATGATGACTGATAACCTATGCCTTAAAACAAACAAGTACCTTGAGTTTATTGTACAAAGTTATCTGGTTGGTTTAATATGTTTCTTGACAGAAGGCCTTAATGAAATCACCCTTCCCTCAGAAAAAAACAACAAAACAAAACACGGCAGCATTCCAACTGGAAGTCCACTGGACCTATTTTGGATAGCCTTTTTCTGAATCACTACCCTCTTGTGTGGGGAAACTCGAACCGGCTCTCTCGTTTTCTGGATTTCCATTGAGAGTGGCCAGTCCGTTTAGACAGCTCTCTGCATGAGTGCCTAACCCGGCTAAGCACAGAGTTCTCCCGTTCCCTGTTTTTTTCTTTCTTTTTCTCCATTTCTCTCTCTTATCCTTTCACTCCCTGGTCCTGAAACCCATCCAGCCCCTCTTCGTGTTCATGCCCGGACTTAGTTATTGCTTTCCATTTCTCACCAACATTAGATCTGTGCCCCTTTGCTTCTCTGATGAAACATGTTTTCAGCTGGCCCTGTCAACCTCAAGGCCTTACTCAAGCTTTTATTCGCACTGGTCAAATGATGGTGTCACTCGATATAATGTCAACACATCGAGCCAAAAGACAAAACAAAATGTCATCTGCAAAAGGAGAAAGAGAAAACAGACACTCATAACTTTGGTTTGGTGAAGTAAGTCTCGTCTCTGAATGAAAATCACTTGGCCAAACATTTCAAAATCGAATAGAAAGCTGTCTGATGGGAATAAGATGGTAGAAAGCATTTCAGAAAGTCAAACCACTACCAGTGGGAAATCATGCAATTATTTGCAAAGCAAACATAGTTATTATAAAGGAATTGAGGTAGTGGGAAAGTTGGCATCGGGCATCCGGCCTGACATGAACTCAGACAGTGTAGCCTTGATAATCAACCGTGTTTGAAAGTCTAGGCAAGTATGAACATCTACCTTTACACACTTATATTTCTGTGTACTTCCTCTGACAAGAAAACTTTGTGTTGTACAAACGAGCAGACAAAATTGGCTGCATGTCAAAATTTGCCTCAAGGAAAAAAGCTTTGGTTTCGTGGCTCAGGAAAGGTGATCTGTAGAATTAAAATGATCTAATAACCCAAACTTGGAACCTGAACTGCAATTCAAAAATGTGATGTGTTTTGTTACATCAGTTTAATTTTTCACTGTTTATCTACCACAGAACTAATGAGCACTGGGAGGTGTTACTTGCAACAAAATGAAAAGGGGGGAACAGAGACCTTAGCACAGTTTTACCCATTTAGAAGTGTAGGATCATTTTTGGCACTTTATTTTTTTAAACTCAGATTCAGCTCAGGTTATCCTCACCTTTGAAAGTTTAACAACATTCTTAGCATTTCAAAAATAAATATTATATTTAACAATGAGAATCTTATAAAGACACACATAAGACGCCACCATTGACACCATTAAACTGCCTTTCGTGCCTAAATAGCTAAATTATTCAACAATCAGCAGCCATAAGCTAGCTAGAGCTAAGGCAAAAATAAGCACAGGTAAAACATTGTTCTATTTTAGCCTGGAGACAAATGAAGTCACTAAATCATAGTCCCCGATTAACATTCCACTCTGAATAGAAAAAGGGGATGAGTCAGATACTGCTGGAAATATTAAAATTACTTCAGCATTGAGCTGAATGGGCTTCATGTCTTAGCCCACACTGGTAATCTCTACCAGAGTATCACAGCAGACATGTGGGATATGTAAAACTAGTATGTGTTTCATTTTTTCCAGCTCTTTACCTCAGGCAATATTGACAACAACAGCAAATCCCTGCCGTCTAATCTATGCTAGGTTTTAAAGCCTAAACCAGCATAGATTAACTAGCACCAACAAACAAATTAACAGCAGAATCACTAAGCACATGAACAATATTTGTATATAAACATATTCAGGGGGTTGATAACATACGATGATGCATCAGTTGGTAATCATATATTTTCATTGACTTGATGCATTTTCTTTGGTGAATAAGTTATTGCTAATACTAAGGGTAAAACATAACACATTTTTATACAATGTTACATTACTGTGTGTAATTACAAGAGTTCAAGAGTTGTTTTAGCTTGCTTTAGGCTTTATCCAGTCCCTAAATTATCTGTTTATAGATGGCCTATCATTCAAATGTGTATCGTTTAGCTCTCTCCCACCTATTTAGACATATTTACAGTGTGTGGTCCGTTGTAAAATGACAGTTTAATGGGCACATATGAATTATCAGGGTGGGCCAGGTATTCGGCTAATCAGATAACTCTGTTCACAGACGATTCACTAAGTATAGTTTTCGAAAAAGAAAAACCCACCCTGAACGACTTGCATATTAATCTTTATAATTAACATTGTGACCTTAAATGGCATCCAAAATTTATTTAGTAATGAAGGTCTGAGTTGACAAACTTTGGTTAATGTTGGTTTCCTGCATTACCCACAATGCCATTCGACTACCTGCTGATAGTCGATAAATCTGTGGGATTTAGCCCTAGCTACTCATCTGTACAACTTGATCTGTGTGAGCAGACTGTATAGATGAGTAGCTGAGAGAGCTGGACAGACAGAATTAAAGCACTGCTGCTTCATAATCTCTAACTAAAGAGAGATGATGATGATGCAGCACCGCTTTAATTCTGTCTGTCCAGCTCTCTCAGCTACTCATCTGTACAGTCTGCTCAAACAGATCAGGTTCCAAAGCCAACACCATCATGCTTCTTGTACATCACTAACCAGCTGAAAAATTCGCACCAGAATTGCTAAGCACATCACAAATGTTCAATATAAATATACAGTATATAAGGGGTTTCTCTGTGGAAGTGTTTTTTAATCCTAGTTCTTAGTATAGTCTCCGCTTGGGAAATGTTAGGATATATCAGTCCTCCCATAACTCCTTCTCCCCCCTCCCTTGTTGGTTAATGGTGCACCTGTCCTGCTCTGCTTCCATTAGTCCCACCACACTGCAGTAGTGGACACACAAAGGCAGACAGTGTCCATGTCTCCAGCTCTCTGCTCTTGCAGTCTTTTATTCCTGTGTCCCAGCAGGAGGGAATTCCTACCGTGGCCTTTCACTCCGTTCTGCTCCAGCACATCCCGCATCTGGCAAAGAGCATGAGCCCCCAGCCAAGGCTTTCACTCTGCAAATGAAGAGCTGCTAAAAATGGTACTGGAACAGGTGATCATGATAAGCCAACCAAGAGAAAAAAAGGGGCAGAGGGGTCACTTTTGTGTTTCCTTGAGCCATTATGCAAGGGTGAGCCATACTGACCTAGGAACAGCTTGGGAAGCAGAGAGTTGAGAATTAGAGAGAATATTATAGTAACTATTACATAGTGTTCCACTGACTAATAGATACCTGTAATAATGTTTTTGTAATTATAAGTAATTTCATTTTTATACTTTTATGATTATACAACCATCTTACATTATCTTTATTGCTATACTAACTGCAATGTAATATGGTCATGCCTATTAAATTGGATTGAGAGAGAGAGAGAGAGAGAGAGAGAGACTGTCATGGTATGTTTTTTATCAGAAAGGTAATATTTCTGTCATCAATAACTGTTCAGGAAGAACACTATGCTAAGCTAGATGAGAACCGACATCAATTACCACATACCTTATTAAGTTATACACAATTTAGATGAGAACTAATGATTTAAAATATTTTAAGTGGCTGTTGAGTTTTCAGTGCTCCCTGAGAAGTAACATTTCAGAAGTAATTTGACCAACTGATTCGAAATCACATCAAAGCGACCACTAAAACAGGTGGGCTGTTGTAAAGGCTTGGAAAAAAGTACTTTAAAACCAGAACTGAACTTTATACATGTATTTGCTCATTTGGTAGATTCTTTTATTCAGTGTAATGTACAAAGACAGCAGAATTCAATCCAAGCACAGAGATGAAAGCATTGAAGAAATAAAGCAGATTAACAATAGATGGTGTCTGACATTAGCTTTAGTTTTACACTGTAGCTTGACCAAAATCAGTACGTGCCTAAATATACTTGCTAAATGACATTGTTAAGATTCGTAGTCCAGTTCATTCAGTTCCTGCTTTGTTCGAGTCAGGGTTGTAGTAGATCCAGAGCTTATCCTGGGGCATGAGGTGGTAATACATACACCCTGCATGGCCAGTCCATTGCAAGGCATCATATACACACATGCACATTCACACCGAGGGGCGATTTAGAGTCACCAGTTCACCTACCACCATGTTTTTAGCAGTTGGGAAGAAAACAAGGAGCCCTGAGGAAACCCTCTGATCACACAGGGAAACTCGCAAAAAATGCAAAACTCCCCAAAGAGAGTAACTTTGAATAAATTATATGGTACTATTTACAAGTTTAAGAGTAGAACTATATTGTCATCTGCATAACTTCCAGTATTTTATTTCTCCTGTAGTACTTCCACTGCAACGAGGCAGTACCTAGTGGGTGGAATGATAATGTAAACTGTGCAGAGAAAAAAAATTAATGTTCTCAAATTTCCATATACCATTACAAAAAATGGCAATATCAAATTCCTAGTAAATCAGCTACTTTTGGAGTTAAGTGAAAAATGGTGTAAATTTGATTTTTTTTTTCCCCCCACTAAACTATTGTTATAACAATATGGATTGTACTCTAAATTACCCCAAGGTGTGAAGGAGTGTGTGAATGTGTGTGCACATGGTGCCCTGTGATGAACAGACATCCCATCCAGGGTGTATTCCTGTGTATAGCCCAGTGTTTCTGGGATTTTTGATCCAACACAATCCTAACCTGCATGAAGATGAATGAATGATGCTTTAACAGTAGCTTTTTTTGTTGTCCTGGTCATCTTATGGTCACCAGCACAGAACTTACTCTGCTAAGCTGGCAGTGCCTTTCCCTTTGATGAAAATTTTCATAATTTTACTTTCGGCTTATTTTGGCAAGACAATGTTATGAGTAGATGAAAATCTTTTCATACTGCACCAGATGAAACTTGCATTATGAGCAATAAAAGCTAAAAAAAAAATATTTTTTTCCGGTAGATCTTGTATTTAAGGTGTGCAAACCAGTGAAATATAAAATGCACTATTAGCAAAAAAAAAAAAAAAAAAAAAAAAAAAAAAAGGAGAGGGACTTACTTCAGTAAAACGTGACATAAAATTTGGCACACATTTGAAATTTATTTACCTTAATCGTAGAAAAATGAAGATAGATATAATGCTCATGTGGCTGTTTGTCTCTGCCCTCACTGGAAAACCTCCTTATCATCAATGTCAAAACAAACACGATTAAACTAGTTGTAAACTGTCACAAATGCAGACAGTAAGCATATGCAATTGCAGTAAGAAGTTTTAATAAAACTCAGGCAGATAGGTCCAAAATATGAGGCAAAAAACAATGTAAATGTCAGAAAAACAGGCAAAGGTCAGGCAATAGGCAAACAACATGAACCAGGCAAAATACAAAATCCAGGAAGCACAGCAAGACCAAAAACCAGAATATCAATCACAACATACAAAAGCAGAGTAAGCCAAGTAAAGGCACACTGAATGTCACTTGTCTGGAGTCTGCTTATAAAGGGTGTGAGCATAATTGGAAACAGGTGTGTGTAATCAATAGTCAGGTGACTGTGAGCGTGCAAGTGTGTGTGTGTGTGTGTGTGTGTTGGGAGTCATAGCCCATGGCAGCCATGTCTGAAGGCTGTAGTGCATTCTGGGAAGTGGAGTTCTGGATGGATTCCGGTGAATGAATGACAAACTAGTTTCCCAAAGAAAACTTTGACAGCAGTAATGAGTTGATGGAATGGAATTCATACAGAAATGCCAGAGTTGCATTAGAGAATTATTTTAGTTTTGAATTTTTATGTACTAATGCATAGTAGCATTGCCATATCACAGCTCCAGGGTGTTTGAGCTTGGATTACTGTCTCTGCCAAGCTTCACATGTTCTCCCTGTGTCCATGTGGTCTGCCCTCTGGGTTCTATGGTTTCTTTACTTGTAAACATTGTCAAACAAAAGTACAATTTTGAGCAGAGATAAAACTGTAATTTATAAGGATATGAGGATGCAGCCACTCAAAGAGAGTTATATTATCCACCCATACCACACACCAGACAGCATTCTTATTTCATGGTTTATTCTTTAATGCACAAATGTTGTCCAAGTGATGTCACATGTATGCCATTGATAAACCTCTGTATATCTCTAATATGTAAATAAATATCTTACAGTTTGCATATTGGGCTGCATTCTACCTGAAAGATCACACGACCAGATATGTCTCGTTGATACTAACCATGTGCAGGCAATGAGGCACTTTGCAAGTTAATGAGTTCAAATCTCACATCTATAATGCAGTAATCAGCCTTAAACAATTACATATAAAACATACAACATATAGACCATGTGACCATAACCTATTGTGTCATTTGAATATACAGTACTGGGTAAAAGTCTAAGAGACACGCAAAGAAATGCTGTAAAAATGACTTCAATAATAATGAAAACTGTTTCTAAATTAAAAAAGAGTAGTAAACAGTAATAAACTAAACAAAGTCAATATTTGGTGTGACAAAAAATAGTAGTCTCAGGTACAATTTGTTCAGTTTTTAAGGAAATTAGCTTATAAGTTTTACTGAGCATCTTGAAGAATCTGCCACAGTTCTTCTGGAGACTTTGTTGCACTTGCTTCTGTTTTTTGCAGCAAAACCCAGCAGCCTTCATTATGTTTTTTTTTTTGTCTGAAAAGTGTCTTTTATGTAATATGCTGCTTTCTTTACTGACATACAAACATTTTTCTGTAACGTTTTTAGTTGGAAAATAGTTGTTTAGTATATTATAGAATATACATTGTTCAGACATATAAAATATTTTTGTACTAACTCAATAAAGCAAAAGTCAAAAAATAAATATCGTGACAAAATTTGTACTTAAAAAATAGGGTGCCTAAGACTTGCACAGTACTATATATATTTTATGAATGGCAGTTTTGCAGCTGAATTATAATGTAGATTAATTTTCATTTAAAACATTGGATTGATTTTTATATTTTTGTTAACTGTTACTTTCCCCCCAAACTATAACCTGGCCATGTAGTGATCATATCTTGAACTTGAATGAATGACCATGTGTAGTGGTTTTCCTTGTTCTGAGATAAAGTCTGCTTTGCATACTCTTCTGCATGGAAGTGCTATACTGACTTAGACCCATCAGCTTCAAGCTTGATTGTGTCAACCTTTCCTTTTCCGCAGAGATATGGACCCATGGACAGGGAGTTTCCCCTCACGCTCATGGAAGCCCTGTGGTTTCTAGCATGGCTCAGGACGCCGCCTTTAGTCCCACAATAGGCGCATTGTACTCTGGAAACATGGGCCACAGAGAGATGCCATTGTTTTATCAGGTAACGTTACCTGTGATTTGATCGACGATAGCACCTCGTATTTTTGTAAGAAGAATCCACAAATATATCAGCGCCTGGTCTTAGGCTACCTCGACGTCCCGAGGCCTGGCAGTGGCCCACTTAAGCACCAACTTAAAGAAAGCAGAGAGGCTTTTCATTTAAGAACTGCATTCCTGGGAACTACAGAGAGAAAGAAAAAGAGAGAGAAGAGGAGAGGAGAGGACATGGAAGAGCTTTGCAAGAAACCCAGCCTGTGTTAAGGTGATACATGGCGTCTGCAGGAAAAGCACTGATGCCGTGCCAAGGCATGTCATTTAAGGTGTCTCTCCTACAGAAGCACATATGATGCCATTGAGCTCAGCATAGCAGGGGTGGGAATTTCTTTCTCATGTTCTGCCAGGACTTTGAGGAGGTCTGCTGATAGAGACCCATGAAAGAGACAAGGACAGCAAAGAGTCATGATATGCATGAAAATGAATAGCCTCCAGCGGCAGATCGACTCTTTCAGTATTCATTTTGTGAACTTTTATGAAGTAAATGTAAATCACAGTAAAGAAGCTTGAGAAACAGTTGTACAGGGCAGAACCTGCTACAGTTGAGGTCAGGAGTTTACATACATTTATCATGGACATGAATGTCATGGTAATATTGGGCTTTCAATGATATCTTTGAACTGTTCTTTTACTGTGGCAGAATGACTGTACAACAAACATCTTTAATAGAAAACAAATTCCAAGAACTTGGTGCACAAGTTCATTTATTTGGTGTTTTCTGAAATCAACACAGGGTCAAAATTATACATACAGGGTCAAAAATACACACACACTAACTTCTGATTATTAATTCAGTGGTGCTGAAAGTTCCAAAATGTCTTTTAACTTGGCAAGGCCAAGGCCTTTTAACTTCCTGTTAGTGATCATGACTGACTATAGCTGGTAGCTGCTCTGTGCCAACAGAGTGCTCTCTGTGCTCATTGGATTGACCAACACACAGTACAATGGGAAAGTCCAAGGAGTTCAGTGCTGATCTGGGAAGGATGATAGTAGATTTACACAAGTCAGGAATGTGTCTTGGAGCCATGTCTAAACAACTGCACATTCCAAGATCATCAGTTCAAACAATTGTACATACAGTAAGTACAAGTTAATGGAAGGTGTAGCCACTTTGCCAAGGTCTGGAAGAAGACCCAAACTGTCACCCTCAGCTAAGAGGAAATTGGTTCAGATGGTCAGGAACAACACAGAAATCACCAAGGCACAGGCCTGCCATGAAATGGAAGCTGCTGGAACACCAGTGTCATTGTCTACAGTCAGGTAAATTTTACATCTCTGTGGACTGAGAGGCTGCTGTCCAAGAAACAAACCCCTGCTCCAAAATCAACACTTTCAAGGTTGACTAAAGTTTGCAGCTGATCACATGGACAAAGAAAAAGCCTTCTGGAGGAATGTTTGGCCACAGTGACCAAAGGTATGTTTGGAGGAGTAAAGGTGAGACATTCAACCACAAGAACACTGTGCCAGCTGTTAAATATGGTGGTGGTAGCATTATGCTCTGGAGCTGTTTTACTGCCAGTGGAACTGGTGTGTTGCACAAAATGGATGGAATAATGAAAAAGGAGTACTACCTCAGAATTCTTCAGCATAACCACAAACTATCAGCAAGATGGTTGAAACATTGACACAGTTGGGTGTTCCAACAGGAAAATGACACCAAACACGCATCAAAGCTGGTTGTGAAATGGATAAAGCAGGCTAATGTTAAGCTTTTGGAATAGTCTGACCTCAAAAATGACCTCAACCCCTATCGAAAATGTGTGGACTGTGCTTAAGTCGGGTCTGTGCCAGCAAACCAACAAATTTAACTGAGTTCTGCCAAGAAGAGTGGTCAAATATCCAACCAGCATTCTGCCAGAAGCTTGTTG
>JAOTRR010000004.1:9086135-9100664 GCA_028570945.1 Gogo arcuatus
TGGAAAATATTGAACTTTTTCACGATATTCTAATTTTTTGAGATGCACTAGTATAACATTAAGGGAACGTTCGAGCCCAAATCAAAATCCTCAAGTATGCATGTGGCATGTACAGTGGTGTTTGAAAGTTTGTGAACAATTTAGAATTTCCATTCCAGATTTAGATCATTTTCATTAATAAATAAATGACCAAGTATAATATTTTTGTCTCATTTGTTTAATTAAGTACTTTACTTTTAGGACTTGTGTGAAAATCTGATGTTTTAGGTCATATTTATGCAGAAACTTCTAAAAGGATTCACAAACTTTCAAGCACCACTGTAAATGGATCTGCAGTATACTGTAATATAAGGCATGTGCATTATTGCTGTAACAGAGATAAAAGATTAAAAAACAAAACAAAACCACACACTGGTAATGGAAAAGTCACTTAACAAACAGTGACAACAGCACCCTCTGTGTTTATATCCTTTGATCTGCTCTTTTCTTTCAAAGTGTTAAGCATATAAAACTGCAGAAGCTTGAGTGCTGCCTGTTTGTCAGCATTTTGAGACTGAAGTGATTAGTGGCATCACTGCCATTTTAATTTGGATGGTTACTCGGTCCTGTGCTATTAGGTATTGTACAAAGTCAGCACCTTTGATGTGATATTTACCGATATTTTGAGTGTACAGTCATACGACACCAATGTTTTTATATAAATATTATTATTACTACTACTATTAAAATTGAACTTGGGCACATGCCTGTACTTAGGACTTGAAGGCCTCAAGTTGCCTCTTTCAGCCTCTGGTTCTTGCCAAAAAAGATCTGAGGCTTCAAGGCCACTGGCTCTGTTCTCCCCCTCTATCTGTTGTCTTAAAGATGTGAAGGAAGTCAACAAACGAGTTCCAGGAATCCAGTACACGCACTTTATCTGTTCTAATAGCTGAGCTCCTCCTGCCCCTGCACTGTGGCATAGACATAGAAGCAGCTGGGAAAACCACTAGAAAGGCATGGGTAGGACCACCTACAGATGGTGTATACTGTCACTTGCAGGAGAAAAAAAAAAATCAGCACACAATCCATTCAAAAATCCTGCCTGTCAGGCCTCAATAAAGGTGTTTTTTCTAATCGATAACCGGGCTGAAACACAATCTGACTGACGGTTGGACTTGAATAGACCCCGCAGTGCATGTGGGGCTGAGACGGCCAGCTTTGATATGGTGATATCAAAGTTGAAGTAGAGCGCAGGAATGTGGCTATTGTTGTCTACTAGATCATTAGTGCTTCAGGGGATACGGCTCGCTTTTCTTACACGCTGGATTGTTCACACAGGCAACGGGGCTCACTTTGGCCATGCTGAGACCACTGGTCCTGTTGAACTGGCCTCTGTTCTACTTACATGCCAACAGTGTTTTCACTCTTTTATTCTATTCCTTTAAAGTAACGAACTACAATATCCATGTTTCAGCATTAATATAATACTAGACATTACCATTAGAGGTAAACAACAGAATCTGGCCTTGTTAATATAGATTATACTTAATATGTTAGATTAATATATTAATGTTGGTACAATCCAAAATATTCAAAATTCATGGGGCATAAGTAATTAGACCACTCCATCAACATTTTAGAACATCCCAATTCATCTGTAGAAAAAGAAATAACAGTTCATACACTGTTCGAATAAACTCCATGCTGGATGTGCTTGTGCCCTTCTAAATGCCCAATATTCTCATATTACCTTAATAAAAACAACAATTTGGGGATTTTGCATGGACAATACTGAATCCATGAGGACCTCCTCTCATGTATGGCTGCATGATACATAGTCTGTTACTCATTATCACAATATTGGACTTGGCAAAACTGATGGAACTGAGGAAGATATTGAAAACTGATATTTTCATGAAATGTGGTTACAGAAGATCCAGATGACTCCACAAATAAATTTAGGCCAGTAATAATCATGTCACATAAACAAGGATATTAAAATATTTTAAGAAATTTGAGGTATAGCATGACCACAATATGTAGTAGGACCTGACAAATACTGACTGGCTAATAATCACTTAGGGCTCAGGTTTAGAAACCTTACTCGCATTTGTGGAAATCATGTCAATACAGCACAGACTTTTTTTTTTTAATGTTCTATAATAAAGCCACATTGATGAATGTGATGCTCTTTATAACAACCATCAAATGCTGTAAGTTGCTAGTAGCCACTAATCATTTGGAGAAAGTGATTTTATTTTTGTCCTTGAAAAAAAAAAAAAAAAAAAAAAAACTGCTCTCTTGATCTGTGTTGCGCCACTCTGGAGCATTCGGCTATGGGAATTCTCATTTAACCATACCTTAAAAGGAAGAAAATCTCAGTGGTTTACATACGTGTAACCTCCTGCAGGAAGTCGAGGCACGGCCGACTGGCGCGGGACATGCTGGCTGAGACGGCAGCAGGCGTCTGGCCCTCATAATTGCGCGTGTTTGTGTCAGCTCCATAGGCGTAGAGAAGCTGTGCACAGAGCACGTCGTCACGCAGAGCCGAGAGATGAAGAGGTGTCTGACCATCCTCCACGCGTCCAAGGTTGGTGTCTGCCCCACGCTGTAGGAACATGCGGCAGTACGCGTGGTTGCCCTTGATGACGGCGTAGCGCAGCAGAAAGCCATTCTGCACATCGATGTTGGCGTGGTGGTCAAGCAGCAGCCGCACACAGCTTGAGCGCTCTCGGATGATAGCCAGCTGCAGTGGTGTAGTGCCCTTGTCGCTCAGTGGGTCTACATCAGCATGGAACTCCAAGAGCAGGCGCACAAACGAGTCGCGCCCGTAGTGTGCAGCCACATGCAGTGGCGTCCAGCCGTCATTGCTCTTGGCATTGATGATGTCGCCACGATGCTCCGATTCCAGCATAAGGCGAGCAATGCGTGCGCGTCCATGCATAGCCGCGTAGTGCAGCGCCGTGAAACCGCCAATGAAGTCCTTTACTGTCGGGTCCGCTGTGGATTTAAAAAAACAAAAACAAAAAAACAACACAGAAAAAGACAGAGAAACTTAATAAAGTGAAGCAGTGGGACCCTCAACCCTTCGAGCTTCAAGAGATGTTAGAAACCATTTAAAAGTAGGATGCTTGTAAAAAGGTACAGCATGTTCCCTTAAGGACATATGGTTCAAGCACCTCAATACAATTAATATATAATATCTCTTTCAATATAAAGTCTGTGTCAGTATAATCATACCATACATTATCTATTTTTTCAAGTTTCTTCATGTTTGCAGACTTAATTACAAGTGATTATAAATTATATAAATAACTTAATGTGTTGTCCTTTAACTCATAACTTTTAACAAAATTAGCATTGAAATGGCAAGACTAATCAATCTTTTATTTTTAAAACTAATGTTAGACCTCAATGTGATGGTATAGCTAAATAGAATGGTATGTAATTGTATAATGATATAGTATAGCTTTTTAAAATACTGAAAAATAGTGTTTGTGTCCTTGTGTCCTAATTTCTCACAAAGAGGCTCTACCTCCAACAACTTCTAATAATGTGGTGGAAAACAAAGTTTGACTATTTCACATTACTTCCTTGTTACCATGCACACACTAGATTATTTTAGAAGTAGTTAAAAAGCACTAACATTTCCAATAGTCTTACATCAGATATAGACTGAAAACTATGTAAACTTGGGAATAGGATACACCCTTTTTTTTTTTTTTTAAAAGGAGGAGAGGTCCATATCCTGACACTTTTGCATGCAAGTAGGTATTTCCCTCATCACTTACTTTCCCAGTTTTATAGCGCCATCTAGCTTCTGGCATAAATTCCTACAACCATAATAATTCCAATACATCAGCGTAATTTTTATTCTTACTGAAAATACCTTCAGTAATTCACCTGAACTGGTTTCTAGAAGAACAGTTTCTACACTCTCAAAAAGAAACCATCCAGGCCGCCTACCTCCATGCTCGAGGAAGACGCGGACGCAGCGCTCCTTGCCTTTGGCAGCGGAAAAATGCAGCAGTGTCCAGCCGTTGGCGTCCCTGATCTTGGGCGAGTAGCCTTGCTCCAGCATCTTGCGTACGGTGTAGACATCGCCGGCTGCCACCGCTGCCTGGATCTGCAGCTCCTCCTGCAGGTCCGGGTTCCTTCTGAAGTGATGGTTCAGCATCCTGTCACATTGCGCAGCCACTCCTGCATCCCTGGACATAGACACATGACTTGTGATACAGGAGCACATCAAGAGACAACACTGAATGTCAATGAAAAACAGCACACAACAGACAGACAGATATAGAGACAGACAGAGATAGAAAGATGAACAGATTATCTCTATATCTACTTGTCTTTGTAATCATGCAGTCTGACAGATATATAGATAGACAAATGCAAAGGCAGGGATAGAGGTAGGCAGACAGAAAGATATAGAGGCATGCAAACACAGGTGTATATAAAGCAACCAGGCAGCTAGATAGATTCATAATTCATCCTGTAATGGAATATTGAATAATTTCCTCAGGCAAACACCACAGTGCACCACAGTCACAAATAATAAATGGCAAAGAGCATCAAACAGAGAAAAGACGCCGACACTAGCTCGATTTAAATAATATGTTTTAGGTGTGATGTGAGGACAGAATACAAAACGTCATAACCAGACATTAGCCAAGACTTGCTGACTTTTTGTTGGGGGCGTAAACACGATGTGCTACATTAGAAACTTTCATAGAAAAGGATAATGACTACAGCTGAGATTTATATACTCGTTTGTGTCTGTATTAATGCATTAATTAACTATGTAACAGGTGTGCTATTTTTAGCTTAAGCAGTTCAGTATCCTGTCAACCAAAGCATGGTAATGGACAGCACATTAGAGCATCTGTTTGTCCCATGAGTTAGCTAATGGATTTATGATTTGTCCACCCCTGACTATGCACACTTTATACATTACTCAAATGACTCATCCAACATCAATGAATATTATTCATTTTTAAACTTGAAGGCCATATTAAAATCATCTGTGTGTTCAAGAAATGTTGCCTGTTGGTGTAAATGAAACATTTACCCTTGATTAATGTACAGCAGTTCTGGAAGGCCCTTTGTGTTTTGGGTGCATTTTTCAGTCCAGCCCGACCGGCATCAAATTTCTCATTGCAGAAACGTCACAAACCTGTGAGCAAAAGCACAAGATCAAACATTGAAAAAGTAACACAACAGATTGTTACTTTGCTCAACAGCTGCTCTGATACTGCATTTAAGGGATCTTGACTCTAATACAAGAAGCACAGAAGTCACCTGGTGATGAAAACTGTTGTGGGAGTGGGCTGTTTTTACTTTAATACAGGCAGTCAGATAAGAAGCTTGAGGGATGAAGAAAGGTCATGTTCATTAACATGGGAATGTTCAGGTTGTTCACATAAATCTACTTCCATTTCATTCATCTTCCGTTTGTGCTTTATCCTGGTCAGAGTCATGGTGGTTTGAATGACTAATTTGTTTACATTTTGGGAAGCAGACCCAACTAGGTTTGTGAGAAAACCTCACAGGCAGGTACAATCAAAAATAATAATTGCAGAAGCAGGGGGAACTGGTCTAACTTTTAAGAGGAGCAGGCTTGAGTACAATTAAAATCTGCCTGCATAACATGTGATAAAGCGGTAACTTGACTCTCCAGTGTGAAACAAAGCATAACTTGAAACAGTCTTATTTATAGCCATAAAATAATTACTAATGGATAAACATGTAAAGATAACTGTTGTTGCCATTGCTGTTGCCAGACCCTAGTAGGCAAAGAATTTTGTGTAACTGTACTTTACAAGTTTGAAGTTGTACAAATTGAACAGCTCTGGCCTGTTCATGCTGTGCTTTCTCTGAATACAAACTCTTTCGATTAAACAAACAAACAAACAAAACCACTAAATGTATGGTTCTGTCGTCTGTCCTACTTCAACTGGACAATGTTTGCTTAGTTTGTCTACTTTTAATTTCTCCTCCAAAAGGCATTTTAAAGAGTAGAAAGATGTTAGAGTAAATAATCCACTGATATGGTGCATGAATCTACAGTCTGAGCTAGAAAGAAATCAGCCCCAGCCTCACTTCTTTATACCATTCTGTGAATTTTCTTACAACCACTGGTGGCGCTGTTTTGGTCGGTTACACAAAAAAAATCCAAGCATTTGTTAACAGTAAATAATCCGATTTAATGCCAAAATTTACACCTTATTAGGAGGTTTATATATCTTTAACTTCAGTCAGGGGTCTTCGCCCTGCGACTATTTTGTTATTGTTAGATAGTCACGAACGCTAAACGTCATTCAGGTCACTAACTAGCAATTAGCGTATCTTTTACAGCAAATAATATGAACTATTAGCCGTTGCTTATATTACATGAAAACTAAAGGACAGAAATGAACTCAATACTGGAGTACTGACTCAGTTTTAGCTACCTAGGGACGAAGATTTACTTAACCAAAGCACGACTAGTTAGCCAGGAGACTGGCTAACAGCAACAAAGTGTGCACATTAACGCAATATACTATCAAGAGTTAAACCGCTGAACGTTACACAGTTTAACACCTGTGTACGTAAATGATAAGTGATACTATTATCACCCAATGACAGTCCTGGTATCTTGCGTATCCTCTGGATATGTTTATACAATAAACCCGTTTTTACTTATCTAATCAAATCATGAAAATGGAGACCCTGTTAGCGATGTTCTTCTTGTCCTTTTAGCCATAACCTCATTATACAGTAACATGTGTGTTATTTTTATTGTATTTTTTTTTCTATGTCTCCGAGATGGTGTCATTTAGATGTATCCGAATATCGCTGGTCATTTATGACGTTTTTCTCATCATGTGTCAAAGTGTAGCTTGTCCTTAAATAAACAGAGAAATGTCATTGTATCACGAAACAAAACGAATTTACTCATGTAAAAAACCAAAACAGTTTTATTGCACAATAGCTAGCCCAGATTCACGACTATAATGGACAGACATCGAAACAAGCCAAGTTAGCAAGCGCCACTAGCCAGTTGGTGTTATGAACCAGGAGCCGCTGTGTTAGCCAATGCTAGATCCAACTCGACAATGTAACACTTTATAAAGACAAATCTAACTAGAATACACGATCGAGCCGTTCGCTGTCATTATACAGAGGTGAGCTAGCTAGCCCAATGATATCTCAGCGAACAATAATGAAAACCTATCAGGCTAGTTAGCTAAATTAGCTCCTACCCAGGAGATGGTAACTAATTTCCACAGCTGCATTGCAAATCATTTTGAAAGAACTTTAGAAATGGAAGTTGTGCTCATACTTAACTGTATCTGGTGCGTTGTAACAGCAACCGTTGAAAAGAAAACAATTTAAAAACTATTCAAAGCTTCATACTTGAAACAAAATGCAGCTAGCCAATTAGCCGTACACTTCGGATAGGGAGCATGTAGCCAATCAGGAACGAAGAAGCGAGCCGTCAAGTGTGCCAAACTGCTGCAAAAAGCGTCGTCTATTTGCGACCGGCGAAATCGTCTACAAAAACAAATCTAACTAACACTTAAACATTTTAAGGGGAAATGGAATGTCTTTTTCAAATGCTTTCTTACGCCACACAGATTAACATAACAAAGTTAACACCCATTAAATAAAGAAATAAATAATGAATACAAGTCAGGCTAAAATAGGGAGGGGAACTTACTTCCGGCACCATCGCTGACGTCACCAACTGCGACTGTTATCATTGCTCATGCTTGACAGTAGGGAAGAACAATGTGCATGATATTCATCTCACTTAATACGTAATTTAAAAACTCAAGAAGACTTTTCATTTGGATTAACTCCAGCGCGGCGATCTAGTTCCTCGTTTATTCGCTTTAGTTGGGCTTGTGAGCAAGTAACATTATTTTTCATGTTTGTTAAACTGTAGTGAAGCTCATAAAGATTAATATTATAATAGTCTTCCATTAGTTTAAAACGGAGAGAACAAGAAGTGTTATCTCCAATGAGATCATTATGAACTTAACACTGAATATAGAAATGGCTTCCACTGCCACTTCATCCAGTCCATTTTGTGTGGTTTGCTGGTGATCAGTTTGCTATACACATACACATACACATGGACATGGACATGGACGCACAGCATTCAGACTTGCAGGCTGTATTCACAGATTTACGGTCTGGAGTCGTTCCTGCTATGAGCGCCGAGGAACTCGCAAGTCAGATTTCATCAGCCATAAACCATTCTTTGCATATTGTACTACAATCTCCCCACAGCATGACAAGTGAAGACACAGAGATGACTGGCATGTTCCTTACACTCACTGGAAAAATCATCTCCAAGCTATCTTCAAAAAGTTTGCCAAGAGATGTCAGGGTGTTCTATGACGACGCCATCAAGAGACTCTTTGGGGCCTCTAATCTGACAGCCAACCTTGTGAGTATGGGCTTCCACAGCTGTTTCAAGTGTCCTCCTCTTTTTCACCAGTTCCTATTTCCTTGTACAGGTTTCATAGCTACAATTTGATTTGAGAAAACTAGATCCAAGAGCATGCATGTTTGGTTGGCACATTCCAGTTTTAAGGCTCTCTTATTTATTTTATTTTATTGTTGCCATAGGTGTGTCTGATGAACTGCCAGGACAGGATGTTGTCTCATTTAGCTGCAAAATGCATGGCTTCATTTGTCATATATGACATCAGTAATAATGTAAGTACTCAATTTACATACGTCTTACATACATTTCCAACATATTGTACATGTAGATCTGCTTAACATACATCTTCTGCTTATAGATAGATAGATAGACAGATAGATAGATAGATAGATAGATAGAAAGAACAAAACTGAAGGCAGAAAGGACCACAAACATGCAGCAACTGAAGGTGGTGGCAGTAAAGGCCTGGCAAAGCATCTCAAGGGAGGAAACTCACCATTTATTCATCATGTCCATGAATTCCAGACTTCAGGTGGTCATTGACTGCAAAGGATTTGCATCCAAATATTAAAAATGATGCTTATATTTATAATTATGGTAGTTTGTCCAATTACTTTTGAGCCTGTGAAAATGGAGGGACAATGTAAAAAATGCTGTAACTCCTAAATGGTTAATGCAATATTTTTGTTAAACTCCTTGAATTAAAGCTGAAAGTCTACACTTCAATCACATCTTGATTGCTTGATTTCAAATCCATTGTGGTAGTGTACAGAGGCAAAAATGATGAACAATTTGTATCACTGTTCAAGTAGTTATGGATTTGACTGTAAATTGATTGATATAATAAAGGCATGTTCATAGGAATTCTTAAAAAGTAGATAAAAGTATAATAAAACCAATCATGCATACAACATATACAATATATACACCACAATAACTTAATCTAGCTGCCATATATGCCTGTGCAAAATGTTGTAACGAGGCAGTAGGCAAAGATGAGGATAAACATATAAATGTAAGTGATGGTCTAGTGTGTTTGATACAGAGTGGGCATTGCACACAGTCTTATTTCAAATGTTAGTGAAACGATTTCTGTGGGAAATGACACTTTTGGGTGTTTGAGTCCTGAGGCTATACTCAGTGTCCCTTCAAATGAACATGCATTGATGAAGGTAGTTAGAGTCAAACCAGTCGGGCCATTCTCCCCCGATCTCTTTCATCACCAAGCGTGTCCACCTGCAGAACTGCCACTCACTGGACGCTTTTTGTTTTCGCACCATTATGTATAAACTCTAGAGATTGTTGTGTGTGAGAATCCCAGAAGATCAGCAGTTTTTTAAAAACTAAAAAAACCGCACATCAACCATATGGTCGAAGTCACTGCGATTACATTTTTTCCTCATCCTGAAATTTGATGTGAATATTAACTGAAGCTTTTGACTTGCATCTGCAACATGATCAGCTGATTGGATAATTGCATAAACATGCAGGTGTATATAGGTGTTCGTAATAATGTGGACAGTAATATAATAATAATAATAATAATAATAATAATTGTTATTATTATTATTATAACATTTTATACTGAGAATTTTTTTTCCGTAGATCTGTGAATTTTTGTTTATTGCAGATTGGTAGCAAACCCACGTGGAAGAGTGCCTTCAGAGAAACATTTCAGAGTTCGGCTCTGAGCTGCACCCTGGACACACACCTGTGGGCCCTGACAGACATGATTAAGAGGATACTGAAGTTAGATTGCATTAACAAACAAGGTACTGAAGCCCCGAAAAATATAAATGTATTTTCACAATTTTAGGTAAATTCAGATAACTCCAGGAAATTTGTCAATACCAAAACTTTTTCAGGTCTCTTGCTCTTTGGGAAGATTTTTTCAAAGTAATGTTTTGGTTCCTTCTATGATTCTTCTGTATTTGAATGATTGTTTTCACTGTTGGTAATAGTGGGTTTCATTTATCCAACTGGATATGAACAAATTTATTTGTAAATTAGAAAATTTTCATTTTAGCTCCTACACTAATGTGAACTTCGACCAGCTTCAAATTGTATAATTGGTATTAATTACCTTTTTTTAAAAAAAAAATACAGATTACACTGTCAAGTTAAAATTGCTTATTTATTTCCAATCCATGCACAAATATATGTGAAACAAGTCATGACTTGACAGGAAACTTTCAAAAATAAATCCACAGATTAAAACAAATACAACTAGCTGTTCAAGTAGGACAAAAGAAATGGCACCCTACAAAAGGAAGAAGAGTTTGTGTGCATCTGTGGTAACTGATGTGCTGCAATGGCTGAGCTACATTACTGGAAGTATTAGCTCATACCACATTTAGGAGGTGCTCTTTCACTGTTTAGCATTGCCTTTTATGTGGTTGTTTTGGGCATCACTAAATTCAAATCAACTGATGTTTGGTAATTTACAGCTGATTGGCATTATCAACATACATGTATATGAAGAAAATCATTATTACTAAAACTTTTGTAAATCTGACTGGAAGGAGTTTTTAGTTTGGTTTGGCCTACGAAATGCATTGACAACTTTATGTAAAGATTGATTAAATGAGGCCTGGTGTCCCTAAACATTTCAATATACAGTAATTGTATTCCCTTCGTTAGTACTGTGAACGTAAGTAGTTTGTTTGTTTTAGGTGTTGTGTAAGCTCTATTCATTCTTCCCTATACAGCACAAGTTTGTGACAGTTTCTTATTTGAGCTGTTTATGGCTTAAATAAGATTTAACATAGACCTGAACCAACACCTTAATAATGCGCATTAAAATAAATTAGGTAGAGCATGCCAACAGGGATGCAAACATTTAAGCTTGTGAATAAAGATAACTGCTGACTTAGACTCAGTTGTTTAATAAGAAAGCAATTAAATGAGCATAACACTGTTTTTTATATCAACTATAAGATGGAGGGGGATTTTTTTTTTCTTGCACCCAGAAACCAAGGGTGATTCATTTTTTTTTGCTCTGTGTTTGTTTTTTTCCTTACAGAGATTTTGGTGAAACTTCTTGCTGATTTTGAGTCATCGCTCACTTCCTTGTATCCAAAGCTCATCTTTCAAGACAATCCTGAACATACACATGCGGCAGAAAATGACACAGACTCCATGGAGTTAGAAATCAGTATATGTGCGCTCCTGGACCTTGTCGAAGTCCTCAGTGCTGCGAGGCTGTGGCATGGCCTCTGCTCCTCTGTTCAGAGACTAGTGTTCCTCCAAACGTCAGCACTCATCCGTCTGACGCTCTCTAACACGAAGGAATTTGTAAAGAAGCGAGCACTGCTTTTGCTGAAGCGGATTCTCGTTCAGAGAGCAGGGGAGGAATGGGGTTTTGGCGAAAATCACTCTGAAGAGCGTGACGAGGAATATTCCACTGATTTGCTCATGATGGCTGATGCTGTGCTCCAGGAAGTGGAAGCTGGTTGGCTTCGGAAGTTCCGTGTCAAAACTCAGGCTAGTTTCTTTGGCGGGAACAAAGTGAATGTTTCAGATGGAGAAATGAAAGATGCTGTGATGCTCAGGGCCGTGAGCCTGATTCTGATCAAATGTCTGGAGATTAAAGGTCGGCATGTTTCTACTCAAGGTGAATTGATTCTTGTTTGATCAACACCTTTATGTTTTCATAATATTCCACATAATATTCTACGTTATGTTCTATTAACAGTATACTCATTAGGTAATATTATGGTTCCACAAACTTAGCAGCACTGGAGGAAATTGTGCTGGTAAAGCACTGATGTACAAGAAAGTCATATTCATGAATGTGATATTTTGAACAACCACCAAACACACTGTAGGGAGCTAAGGGACACTAAGCACTTGCAGAAAGTACTTTTTTTTTTTTTTTTTTGGTGTGTTCAGGCAATGTTGGGATTTAAATTGATCTGATTTAAGGTCAGACAACCTGCCTTCTATGTTTTGATGGTACAAGGTGTCCGGTTTAATTTCAAGTCAAATTTCATTTGGAATTTCTATAAATAAATCAGTAACTAAATAAATATGCCCTGTGATGGACTGGCATCTCATCCATGGTTTATTCCAACCTCACACCCAGTGTTCCCAGGGTAGTGTCTCCGTCCCCTGCAGCCCTGATCAGGAGCATTTACAGAAGATGAAAGATTGTTGATTAGTTGATTGGTTGGTTGATTGATTTGTTGATTGGTTGGTTGGGTGAGTGAGTGGTGGGTTGGTTAATTGTTTGGGTTAGTGAGTGACTGAATGACAAACAATTATTGTTCATCATATATTTACTTATTAAATACTCCATAGTTGTGTACCGACCACTAAATAACGTAAGCCTGTAGGCTAATGGTCTACAAAATTAGCTTAGTAATTACATGACAGATTGATATAATTGAAATGCCAAGTCATAATTGTGAAAAAGCCTGTTGTTATTGTGACTATATGTAGTGTTTTTGTCTTCAACTACCAGAAATGAATAATGATGAAATCTTGTTTCAGATTTTTGGGTTCCATTTAGCATCTGTAAGGGTCCATTGGCTTTGCTCTCTTCTAACCCATAAATGAACGAGGAACCCTTAAAGGTCCTATGTAGTCACTGATATACCACTGAACATTCATTTTAAGAAAATATTTCAAGTAGAGCTGGTTTAGAAAGTTAGAACTGTAGAACCATCCACAGAACCCTTATGAAACCCCACTTTTTCTAAGAATGTACTGTAAATTATTAAGCCCTTCAAGTGTTTGTCCTTTTGCAGTTTTGCACTTCCAGCAGAAGATGGCAGTCTTTCCATTTTGATCAAGCTCTTGTGCGCTCTGATGTTACAGGAACTCACTGTGCCCTTGATGTTCAGCCTTTTCTTATGGAACTGCTGGCTTTTCTCCAGCAGCAGGTGCTTCAGGTTCAAGCAGTCACACATCTCTGCTCTTGGATCTTATTAGTGTTTGCAGACCAGGATGATGACCTGATAGAATCAGCCAAGGTTTTGATTACCTTGTATTTACATCAGAGAAGGTGGGATATTAGTTGTAATGTTGAGGAGATTGATGTTTGTGTGTGTGTGGTTTCCATTACTTTGATTAGCAGGCATTCAGATAACGTCTGTTCCCCCTTTTTAGTTTGAGTTCCTCAGACCCTGCAGCATGTGAGTGGGGATGTAACCCTCATTGTCACTTTATTCTCCTACTCCAAAGTCTCTCCTTCGACCACACTGTCCTCTTGGACTTCCTCATTTCTGATGAAACCTGCTTCTTGGAGTACTGCGTTCTCTACCTGAAGCACTTACGCAACTACTGGCAAGATTTCTGTAATGCATGTTGTCATATCAAAAACTCTGAGACTGAGATACATGCTCTGTCCCTCCCACATTTTTCTGAAGCATCAGTAACATCACAACCTCATAATGACGACCAGTCTAAAGTTGCTGGATTCAGGCCAAGTCTGGTGGATTATGAGAGCTCTGAGGATTCTGAGGATGAAGACAGAAGTGTGTTAAACCCCAAGATTAGAAGGAACGCTGAGGAACCAGTAGCAGAGATCAACACAAGAAAAGCAGAACAGGCTGTGTCTGGATCAGCAGATACTGTGGAGAGAATATGCACTGCCTCCCCTGAGGGTCTGAGTGGGAAGGTTGTGTTGTGCCTTACTGAGTTAAGGACTGTTATCAGCCGACTTCACAGCAGGGGGCTATTCCCATACAACCCTAGTTCTCTTCTTAAATTGCTGCTGGCTATTGAGAGTAAAGGTCAACTGGAAAACCCAACAGCACCACAACTTAAATAATTTAAGTGCCTTAATGATGTACAGCTAAACATTATCTTCAGAGAAAATGAACATCCTCCATCAAAACCCTATTAACCACCACAAATTGTTTTATACAAAGTAGACTTGTCTTGTTTGAGATGGTGCCTTTTTTACTTATGTAGCTGGGAGTAATAAATATTTACAATTTTTTTTTTTTACCCCAAATCAGAAAAAGTTGGGATGGTATGGAAAATGCAAATAAAAAAGACAGCAGTTATTTTCTAAATTTACTTTGACTTGTATTTCATTGCAGACAGTATGAATCCAAGGTATTTCATGTTTTGTCTGGTCAACTTCATTTCATTTGTTAATATACATC
>JAOTRR010000004.1:9223149-9235108 GCA_028570945.1 Gogo arcuatus
GGGTCTGCCTACTACTCTTTTCCAAATGCCCCCTACTCCAAAAGTTATTGACAGGACTGTCTTCTTCTTCGTCTTCTTACCTTCGCAGAGGAGGTTTTTGGTGCGGTTTGTTTGTCTATTTGTTTGTTTGTCTGACTCTAAGCAGAATTGAGCAAAACCTACTGACCCTATTTCCATGAAACTTGGTGGAAGTTCGTAGCTTGGGCCAAGGAAGAACCCATACAATTTTGGAGCGGATAGTCACAGATCCATGAATTGTTTCACTTTCATTAACATTAAGAGATAGGTATTTGGCCTTGCCGAAAGTCTGTGCTCAACAATGCCATACATCTTAAAATCCAGAAGATGGCAGTGAAGTTTAGTAGTGTCAAAACATAGCCAATATAGAAATATGATGACTCCATATCACAATCCACACTCACGGGTTACCAGCAATCCTTTGGGATACACATGTAGGCACATAATTCTAATAGTTTTGGAACTACATAAAATAGTTGCGATTGCAGATTTACATATCACAGAAGACTCGACAGTTGTCCTTGGCAGAAGCCTGCGCTCTCCGAGTGCCCTTCTAGTTATTACAATTTTTTAGGATTGAGTTACTTTGGAGCTCCTTTTGAGCCCATTTCACAGCCCACAGCTGTGCCACGTCCAACATTTTAATCAAAGTGGCACTGGCAGCATGCAGAGGGTCTACTTAAAATAAAAATAAGGGTAGTTTTTGTGGTTTAAAACATTTGCTTGCACTTATTTATGAAGCAAGGGTTCTGATCTACGTTAAATGTAACAGCTGAAACGTGCACTTTCAACTGTATCTCCTGATGCCTCCCACAATTATATGTAATTTGCGACATTTGTGTAAGAGAGTATTTTCATATACAAATTATAGCAATGGGATTGACTTGTTAAGATCAGTTTTAATCTTAATCTTTCAGTTACAAAATATCCTGTGGATTGTGCATGATGGTGTGCTGTGAATTTGCAAAGTAGTAGATCTGGACTATTATTCCTACTAGTTTGAAAGTAGGAATAATTGGGGTTTATGAGAATTTTGGGCCCTTAAAATCTAATCTCGCAGATCAGGCCAATCTGAAATCTGTCTGGATGTGGTCTAATATTCTAATGAACATGCTTGTTAGACACTTCACCGTCCAAGACTCTGTCCCAGTCCAAGACTCTGTCCCAGTCCCACATGATTGAGCAGGTATAATACACCATGGTATAATAGAACTGTTTAAAATCTTTGAAAGCTGTGACAGCAATGTAACATCGTAGAGCTGATGTTAGATTTCACCATCACGTTTCACCTCACTATCATACACTGTGATGTGAATGTCAAAGACGGTTAAAGGTGGTGGCATCTTTGTGCTGCTGTCACTTGATGCTGTTTTTTTCCATGCATCAGATGCCAGGCACTCTCAAGAATCTGTCCTCTTTTTCTGCACGCAAGCAACAGGTCTGTGCCAATTCTTTACCGAAACATCAGAGCTCCGTGTGGAAGCTTTTTAGAGCGGAGAACTGCAGTGGTGTAAAAATGTGAAATCTCTGACACAAGCCATGTTCTTGTCACGTTAGAATGCAGCAAGTCAGAGGATGGATGGATTGTTTTTTCCTTTGGAGGATATTATGTCTTGTTAGAGTTTGGAGGAAAGCATTTAGAAGCTGGAAAAAAAAGAAACTATGTGATGTGTGTCTATTCATGCTTGTGTGTTTCTGTGTAATTGGTTGCTGTGGCTTTGTAATAACCAGACCTAAAAAGCACTAAGACAAGGGTCAGGTTTGTGTTTGTGTACATTGATTGTCATATTTTCCTTTTTATTCAAGTTTTGTTTTTGTTTTTAGGATTAATTAATCTGACCTCACTGCACAGCACTTGGCTCAACATTGTTGTTTTGAAAGTGATTTAGAAAGATTTTTCCCCCCCATTTTTTCCCCCTGGTCTCTCAGGTCCAAAGCCAGCTCCTGTCTGTTACACACAGACCCACGGAGTCGTTACCTGGTGCGTCTTCCTGCGAAGCTGCCTGGCATGCACTACAGCGCAGATGAACAGTGCCAGATTCTGTTCGGCACCAACGCAACCTTCTGCACCAACATGGAGGTGGGTGGCAAATCTCGCCCACTTTATTCAAATTTTCTCTTTGTAAGGTTACCATTGTAAGATTTGGCAGCCACGGAACAATTTGACAGTGATAGAGGTGTCATTAAATTGAGCATTACTTTTACTCAGCCAGTCAGTTTATTACAAGAGATTTGTCTTTTTGCCAGTTTTTGGTTTTGCTTGTTTCGCTATGCTTGGAGCGTACAGCTCAAGGACAGGACCTTGGGAAAATCAGTGTATTTCAACACCAATTACACCATTTCTTTGCCAGCAACGCAGCCATTCAGTCAGTCAGCTGTCAGAGAGAAAAGCCAAAAAAAATTGTGTAAAAGAAATGAGCATGAACTAAAGTATTTCGAGCTTCCAGTGTGTCTCTTCTAAGTCTAAGGACCTGGGCAGCAGTAGTACAGCGGTTAAAAGACTACGCTATTGACCGAAAGGTTGTGAGTTCAAAACACAGGACAGCCCAAAACTCCTAATCCTCAACTGATCGGCTCAATCCTCTATTATAACTCTGTCCTCCTGATTCTACCTCATTTTCTTTTTAATCATTAGCATGAAAAAGTCAGAGGAAGCTTGAAACTGTCTGCAATTCATTTCCTTGTATATGAACCTTCCATCATGACACGTTTGGATTTTCCTTGAATACTTTCCATTTCTGTTACACATGCAAACTCATCCTTAATGGCTTGCAACATGGATTTCAGTAAACCGAGTGAACATTGCTTTGAAAAGTGCATATCATTTCCTACACTCACGTGAGGATTTATATTAAACTTAAATATGTCATGATTATGTTACCACTGAAACGGAAACCTCTGTTTAATTTAAGGTGTCTACAGAATGAATTAATAAATGTAATATAAATTGTAAGCACCAAATCCCTGTATCTTTTTAAAGGTACTAATAATTTTGGGGTATTTACCAACTGGCACTTTTCAGTGAGAACTGGCAAACTGTTCGTGCAGCATGTCAGCCAAATGGAAGATGCCACCCAGATAACCGAAGTTTTTTTTTTTTTGTTTTGGTTTTTTTTTAAACAGGTAAACAGGCTGTCAGAAAGCAATTTTGCAACAATTGCCAGTTTTTTATTTTTTGTTTTTTATTTTTTTAACATAACTGACTGCATTCATAGGGGAATGAAGGCACTGGAGAATGAATGTACCTTCCTTAACTTAAACAAGTAATCTATTACTTAGACATTTCAGTCTTTTTTGCAACATTTTCTCAGTAGGTTATTTCATTATGAATTGTTTTCTTTTTCACATAATATAGTGGTTGCACCAGTGCTACTACAATGGGTGCAATAAAAATTATAGCACTTTTATGCATGAAAGTAGGATTGAAACAAAAATATGAGTATTAAGGAAGAAATAAAAGCACTTTGTATAGTCTCTGACTCCTATACTGCAATGATTTGCCAGCAATTACAAGTTGTTTTTTATTATTGAATGATGCGTCATGTTTTTAGCCATTTATAGTTACAATTAGGGTTGTGGAATATTCGTGAAGCAAGTTAGTTCATACGTCATAGCAGCTATAAACAATCATTCCCTCGCCAGCGTTTCTTTTTATCTCTCTCTTGGAGTGAATAAAACAAAAAAATGTAGCTTGTTTCTCATTTTACTGAGAAACCAGAAAGCATTAAAAAGTCCTCTTTCCTGAAGATGAAAGCTTACTGACTTACTGACTGTTGCAAAGCACTGACAACCGAGACACCTTCAGATTTGAGAATTCACCAGTATTTATGGTTAAACCTAGGAGTGAGATCTAATGCTTGTGGACTTGCACATACTTTTCGCTTTGAAATTAAGTTTTATAAGCCTGGCCCCAGGTGCTCACAACTGAAGTATGATTCTTACAATGGGTGAATTTTCAAGCCTGTATAGTCTTGGGCATAAGTACTGTAGTCCCTGTATAAGTGGCCACTTTGAAGGGAACTTGTGAAATAAATCTTGTGATATTTTTTTGCTCACTGAGATTTTACTTTCTTGAAGGGGAACTAGTTTTCTTAGCGTGCTGTGGAATGAACTCATTTAAAAGATGACTGTTGATAAGATGGCTATGACCACTGAGAGACAATGTTTCACACAAATACACATTTTCCAGTAGTGAGTGAAATGTAGTCAGGGGTTATGACATGTATTCATTAAGTGAGATCATATGAACAGCTCCCCTTATGCACTGTTAGTAATTTTAGCATCCTTGGATTAAACAGGGTAGCATGGTGGCACGGCAGGTAGGATTGCTACCTCAAGGCTCCAGGTTCCCTACTTCAGTCCTGAGCTTGGGTTACTGTCTGTGTGGAGTTTCACATTTTCACCCTGTGTCTGTGTGGACTTCCTCTGGCTTCCCCGATTTCCATCCAAAGGATACCCATAGGTGGATTGGTGACTCTAAATTGCCCCTATGGTGAATGTCTCTTATCCAGGGTGTATTCCCTCCTTGAACCCAGTATTCCTAGGTTAGGCTCTGAATCCACTTTGACTACATGGTTACTGAAGATGAATGAATGGATTACGCAGCCTGATTTATCCCTCTGTGGGGACTTTTTTAAGGGTTCTGTCTGAAACCCTACAACAGGGGGTTTAATATTCAGGAAGAGTTTCAAGTAAAACCCCTTTAGGAAGCTAAAAACCCTGAGCTATCCAAAGAACCCTAAGCAACCTTTTTTTATGAGTGTACAGATGCTCAGTCTTCTTGTGCAAGTGCATTTAACAGCATTCAGAAGATTGTGCAAGACAAAAAAAAAAAAGATCCCTGGGGCTAGTGGATAGGCAGAGCTTCCAGGTTGTGCTTTCATTCATTACCTTAGTTCTTCTGTCCTGTGGAAGAGTACAGGATGTAAATCTGTGGATCTGTACTGCTGACAGCTTTATGAGACTGGAGGAGTGTATAGTCAGGAATAGGTTCTCTTGCCTCCTTTTTCCTTCTTCCTTTCCTGGTAGTGTACTTTTGTCTTGTGACCTTGATGTTCCAGCACCAAGGCCATAAAAGAGGGTGTATTTGGTGTAGTCTGTCTTTTCCCCCCGACCATTGGTCTGATAGGCTTCACAGAAGTGGTTCAGGTTTGATCATAGAGTTTGTAGTATCAATGTATCAAGTGATCAACCCCCTTCCCATTGGTGCAAGCAACTTTCAAGTGAAGAATCATCTTTAATTTTTAACTAAAGAGTGTGATTGTGATTCTAACAGTAAGTTATGGGTTGGATGGGTATGACAACAAATTCAAATGATGGGCTTCAATTAATTTCTCACTCACAGCTTGTTTAATGGCTTCACCATTCTTGCACAGATTTTAGCTATTACTTGCATTTAGTTCCTGTGTATCACACTTTCGACTGGGCTTGCCCCTGATTAAAGAAAAAATGGAATGGAAATGTACAAATTATGTGTGGAGTGGCATGTAAATCATGCAAGTACAGATAATTTACTGTATGACAGTAGCCAGGAGTCTAGCACATTTTATTGTTGCTGGAGGCTCCCAATTGGACTAAAGCCAAGGTTATACTGTAGTTGCTTTTAATCATGTGTTTGCACATCTCCTGTGTTTATTCAGCGTGTTGATTTTACATACAAAAAAAATGATGTTGTATTGTCAGGTGCAATACCACCATAAAGATCAGGGGCAGTATGACAACATGAGGATATTTCTCTGCCATAATTTCTGTCATTGGTAGAACAAGAGAAAGCTCTTTTGTCATTATAATATTGGTTTAATTGCCTGATCTACCATCTGTGTTGGCACCACTGCCACTTTTTCAGCCGTACTCTCAAAATAAAATATCACAACACATTCATCTTCACTGTCTAGCTTGTTGTTCAAAATCAGTGGAAGTAGTCAAGGCTAAATATTGTAGCACAAAAGCAACAACAGTCTTAAGAGATGAACTGTCTGACTTCAGGAACTATTACTTTTTTGTAATGTTAGTGAAGCACAATTACATTTCTTTGTTCCTTAATCCACTGTTCCATGAGTATCAAGTTCGCCACACTGTCTAGCAGATTAAATAAAAGGTTTTGGATGCCAGAGTGATGTTCAGGAGGCGCCACAGGCAAGGAAAAGATACGGAACGTGAGCGCTTTCACACACCTGTTGTTTAAATACTCTGCATTCCAGTGACAGGAACTTGGCAATGGTTCTGCATTGGTGGTCTTAACTATGAAATTGCTATGAAATTATGCTAAGCTAACACAGGTGGTTGTGTGATTTCAGCACCTGATGTGTGCAGGCCTGTGGTGTCTGGTAGAAGGAGACACCTCCTGTAAAACCAAACTGGATCCACCTTTGGATGGCACAGAATGCGGTGCTGATAAGGTAATAAGCCTCTATAGGCTAAGGGGTCCTTTTTGACACTGAAAGATGTCCCTGGGTGCAAAAAACATTGAGAATCCATGATGTACAGGACGTTGGGAATATTGTGAGCAATGTACTAATGATGTTGGTAGTAACAGTGTTCCTCTTCATTTGTGTCTCTGTATGTGTGTATATGTTAGTGGTGCAGGGCTGGTGAGTGCGTCAGTAAAACCCCGATCCCTCAGCACATGGACGGAGACTGGAATTCATGGAGCCAGTGGAGCATGTGCAGCCGAACCTGTGGTACCGGAGCTCGTTTCAGGCAGAGGAAGTGCGATAACCCCCCGTAAGCCTTCTCAAACACAAACACACACACACACAGAATGATAAAATACAATATATGTGTCTTATCAATGTACGTTACAGAGCTGTTGACAGAAGCAACACAAGGGTTCTCTGTATCCATCTGTCCCAGTGTAAAGGAGGCGTGGTCTCTGTACCTATTTGTCCCAGTAAAGGAGGCGTGGTCTCTGTACCTATTTGTCCCGGTAAAGGAGGCGTGGTCTCTGTACCTGTCTGTCCTGGTAAAGGAGGCATGGTCTCTGTACCGGGCTGTCCCGGTAAAGGAGGCGTGGTCTCTGTAGCTGTTTGTCCCGGTAAAGGAGGCACGGTCTCTGTAGCTGTTTGTCCCGGTAAAGGAGACATGGTCTCTGTACCTGTTTGTCCCAGTAAAGGAGGTGTGGTCTCTGTACCTGTTTGTCCCAGTAAAGGAGGTGTGGTCTCTGTACCTATTTGTCCCAGTAAAGGAGGCGTGGTCTCTGTACCTACGTAGTTGAGTCTCAGTAAAAGACACATGACTTCAAACTTTGTAATGTTTTTCAAATTAATATCAAACTACTTGCACAACACTGTCACATTGTATATTATCCCAAATTGCATGAACTTTAATTGTCTTGTATATAATTTCCACCCTGCACTACATAATTTCCCCTACTACAGCTTAATGCAAAATCCCACAACTAGCACACTATAAATAAAGCAGTTATTTCAAATCCCTGCAGAATTACAGGTTCTTCTTGAACACGCCCTCATCCTCCAGTCCACAAACACTCTCTAAATCATTTAATCATTCAGAAATTTCTGCACCACTGCTGTCTCAGGACAGTCACAGTCATGACTCACTCCAAACCTGAACTGCTTAATGGCTTTGTTTAGATTCTGGCAGAATTTGAATTCCCTTATTACGCTGTTGATGGTTTTGACACTTTGAGAGTTAATTCAGAATGGCATTCAGCCTGCCGGAGTGTGTGTGTGTGTGTGTGTGTGCGTGTGTGTGTGTTTGGCAAGAAAACTCAGGATGTAATAATTCCTTGGATGAGTAGAAAATCCTCTTGTTGCTCTTTGCCAGTACAGGATGCAGTGCTGTAACAAGAGGTGGTCCAGACGGTTTAAGTACCGTATTTTCTGGATTAGTAGCCTTTTTTTGCCTGTGCTGTGACATAAAACAATACAATATTGTTTTCTAACAAATGTTAGAAGCAACTGATGAAGCGAAAACACATGCAATTAGATACTTATATCCTTGGCATGACTAAGGAACATGCAGCTATGTAGGTGAAGGGTCATCTATACATCTGCTCTCTGCAACCTTGTCCATGCTGTCTCATTAATAACAATGCCTGAAACATTAATCCAACTTATACAATGAAGTTACTTATATATTAATTGCACCTCATACACAGACACCTTCACACACTCATTTACTGCCTTAATCCTCACACATTAATGTTAACATGCTGAAGAGTTCCTACAGGGGATTCTCATAGAGATTTTCACTTGCATTGAAAAACTGTTTTCAAACCTGGGTGCAGTCCTGGAAAGTGATCTCTGTTTCACCTGAAAACAATAGGTTGACCTTCTCTTCATGTGAAATCAGGTGTGACTGCACCATGTGGGAAACCGATCTGCTCCCAGGGGCTGGGCAGTGAGTAACATGATTGGTTAAAGTTGTCATGTTACTTCCTGTTTGAGGTTTGGTGTAGAAAGGCATGTTGTGGTCTGCAGGTGCAATGGGATGCCATCTAGATAATGTATACATTCATAAGAACAATAAAGGGATATTTGTGCTATTTTTCATTTTACAAAGATTTATAAAGTAGTGTAATTTATCTGTGGTTCAGAAGGTATTTGCCTGCAATGGTGACATCCTCCATGAGCCCACAATCCATCCAAGGGACAGTCTTGAGCATTTTGGGCTATATGTAATAATATCCTAATGCCTGATTTGTGCTCAATCAGTAATACTCCTGAGCCACCCAAAACAAATTTTGGACCTAGACTGTATCTAACAGTATCTTAGCTTTTCATCAACCAAGAAGGCCAGAGAGAGGGAAAGTACAGACGAAAGCTATTCATCTTGAACAGCAAAAAAAGAAAAACATGGTTAGAAGTTTTAGAAACATTGTAAAATTAAAGTTTGTAAAGTTGATGGCAGCAGTAAGATTGCTGGAAAACTGAATGCTTAACCCAGGTCTACCCTGTCTGCAGCTTTTCAGACCTCTGAATTATGATCTAGTCTGCGGTTTTGTCTGTGTGTAAAGCAAGAGGAAGCCCTCTGGCCAGAAGAACGTGTTCCAACATGGCTGCAGTGGCTCAGAGACTAATTCATTTCTGTGTGTTCCTGAAACAGACTGACAGTTATGAGCTTTTAAATAGAGGTCACGTCTTCTGGTCATAGGCCATCACTCTAGAGAGCTACACATAACAGGAACGTACGTCCAGATCACACAGTGTGTGGATCAGTAAGTTCCTTCAGGAAGCTCTATTGTACCGCATGAACACAGAGTCCCCCCCCCCCCTTCCATTTCAATGAATACCACAGTTTTTGGTGTATCTCCATATCAGTATGTTGAAAGAGAAGCATTGTTTGGTTAAGGAAACTGCTGGAATATTTGTTATAAACCAGACTTACTAAGAGATTTGGTCTTAGTCTATTGTTTTATCAAAATAATGTAGAAACCCCATTTTGTACCCTGTTTTACAAACGTTACAGCAGATTTTAAGGTATGTGCTAAATCTGGGAATAATGTTATCCTTAATGAAGTAATTGTCTGCATTGTTATAGCATAACATTTAAAGGTAATATTATTGAAAAATAAAATCAAAACGTCCTACATGTAGTTGATCGGCAAGTAAGGTTTGGTGTCTGAAGGTTTTTTGTTTTTTTTTAAATTATGCACTAGAGCTATAAGGCTAATGTAGCTAACAAATAATAGAAGCCTATCTCACCCAAAGTCTTTGTAACTATCTTCTTCCGACTGCATTCAGTTCGAGGAGCAGTTTGTAATTATCAGAGCTCTCTGATGCTTTGATGAGTGTTCCTCATCCACCCACTTGACTCCACCCCTTTTGTTTAAACTGTTATTTCTCAAAGTCAAGCATGCTTCCTTGGTAGGATGGGTCCTTCTACGTCAAAGCCTTCAGAGGCTAGGCAGGTGTGTGCCATTGAAAAGGTCTTGCCTTTTACATGCGCATAGGATTATGGGTGTAACCTACAACCTTTGGTGGGATTCGATGATGTGGCTTCCTTGAAATGCAGCTGTTAATGATCCTTCCTTGACATTAACATTCACTGATATTGTTATTGAGAAGCACCCTATATCTGGCTTTTGAGTTGCCAGGGGATAGGGGCAGAGCTTAGCAAAGTTAAAGGTGGAGCAAACATCAATGCTGAAAAAAATTAAACTGAAGCCTTACCTTATGGTTTTTTGCTTGTTTGTTTGTTTGTTTGTTTGTTTGTTTTGTTCTTGTTTGTTTTTTCTTTTTAATAATATGATTTTGTTGCATATACGTGCTTTTAAGCATTACAAACTGCACCTTTAAGTGATCAATCCGAGTCCAGGCCCAAAGTTTGGAGATGGAAATGTACCAGAAAGCTGGAAGTTATGCAGATCATCATATACTTCCACTCTGAATTTCAATATTTAAATATGGACTCCCCTCTCTCTCTCTCTGCTATTTTAAATTTTATTTTAGAATGATAATTGTTTTATAATGATGGATTTACTGACATTTTCCTCACCGAAGAGAAGGACTGAAGATAATGACTATAACAAAAGTATCATCTAAAGAATAAACATAACTAATAATCAAATACACTACACTAGTAGAAGTGTTGTTTTAGAGGTGAACAAACATTATGTGAAATAAAAATGCCTGGTACATTCTTTTTTTTTTACCTCTGATTTTTTACTTTTTAATGCTATTATGCTCAAGGGTGACATTTTATAGAAATTAAACTATTTTAAAGGAGCCACATAGAGCGGAACTACAGAAGGTGGTCTTAGCTGTTCATTCTTACACCTTCTATCATGAATCAAGAGGCAGAATCATAAATTGCCCCAGTATCAGTTCCAAATATTTACACCCACAAGGACGCCTAGATCCGTTATGATTTCCCTGTGGAATATGTCGGAAAGAGTCTGAGTGGGAACATTCATCACACGAAGGCTTGATTTACAGCAACAAATACTGCTTCATGACACTTCTGTTTAGTTGATTTAGTAAAAAAAAAAAATAAGAATGAATTGAATGCTTTCCTTTTCTTGAAACAACAGGCCTTGTTCCAGCTCTGTGAGGCAACATATCCTGGGAATTAATAATTAATGCTAACTAAATTATCTTGTTCTGATTGACCTGACTTCTCCAAGTCTGAGCCATTAGACGTCACAGATACCATCTGCATAACCTGCTGCTATATTTGACTTAGTAATTAACCTGTGATCCTCAGTCTGACTAAAAATGAATCATTTTTAATTTCTACTAAATGTGAAGCAACACAAATATAAATTAGGGGTTCCAGAGAAGGAGGTGTGGCGTCTTTACCGGTCAGTCACAGTAAAGGAGGTGTGGCCTATGTGCCTGTTTTTTGCAGTGAAGGCAACATGGCTTCTGTACTTTTTCAGTCCTAGTAATGGAGATGTGGCCTCTGTGACCATTAATCATAGTGAAGATGTGGCATCTGGGCCTGTCACTCTCTTGGTAAATGTGGTGTGGTCTCTGTGTCCATTAATCCAAGAGAAGAAGGTGTGTTAGACAAAATGAAGGAGTGGCCTCTGTATCTGCCAGTCCGCTGAAGGAGTGTAGGCACGGCCAGCTCCAGTGTAGCTCTTTACCGCCATCAAAGGAGGCATGGATTCCCACTCAAACAGAGATGACACTTAACACTGTCGAGTTATGTCAATCCTGAGATACCAGTGATGCTGCCCTCTTCTGCTCCTCGGACCTCCTGTCTGATCCATCCTGGTGCCCTATTTCTGGCTGGAGTCTCATCATGTCACTCCTGTGGAGGATGGTCCCATATGGACAGTCTAAAGATACACTTAGAAGATGGCTCTGGACATTTACAGTTTTGCTACGATGGCTTAGGACTACAGTTGTCATGATAAAAAGAATGCAGTTGTCATGAACAGTCTTGCACTCAAGTCACCATCAATGATCAGTTGATAGCTTCAACAAAATAGACTTCATGCTAAAACTATAATGAATTTCCCAGTTACACAATT
>JAOTRR010000004.1:9253498-9264623 GCA_028570945.1 Gogo arcuatus
ATTATTGGCACCTTTGATAATGAAGGGTTAAAAAAATTATGGAAAAAAATGTCTTTGTTGTTAATGAGCTTAATAACATAGGGTTAATGTATACTATTTATATTTTTACAGACCATGATGTATCTGAGCAAGGAAGAATGAATCCAGATAATTTGAGTCAATTGGAAAGCGTAGGTTCTGTATATGCAGAGAAAATTAGGAACGTTGTGTCAACATTTGCATCAGCGCATTATTTAGGCATTATCCTGACATCATTAAACATGAATTTATTGGCTGGACAAAATTTATTATGACGAAATTTGTGCTTTGAGAAAAATGGTGGACATATTCAGCAAGTTCTATAAATTCAAGCGCTTTCTTTACCTTTTTTTCTCCTATGATGCTGGAATTATGGGACTCATTCGGAAAGGTGGCAATAATTCTAGCATTGCTCTGATGTACAGGAGAGACAGAGAGGGAGAAATGTCATCCTTCCCACCCAGAGAGCAATTATGCTTTCTATTCCAAGCCACAAATGGCTGTGGCACTGTCAGGATTTGAAGTCATGAGGGTGTAATCTTAGACACCTGCACCAAACAAGCTTACTCTTGTTTTCTTACTGCAGTTTACCACAACTCATCACAACAGGCTACTTTTAATTTATCTTTCATACCTCGGAAAGTTGATCACATCTTGAATAATACACATTGCAGTAGCTTAGCATGTGCGACTACAGATACTGTGACACTATAAGGCAAGAAAACTGCACAAACAAAGCGAGTGCAGCAAATATAATAAATGCATTGGAAAGCATAAATAATTACACAGTGTGCAAGTTCCCTACAGAACAGAAGGAGCATATGGGGGAAAACCAGTCAGCATGAAGTGTGTGTGTCTGAAAATACTGAGTGCAAATCTTATGAAACTGCAAATCATAATAGTAGGTTCCTCGTACTTGGCCCAGTTTATAATCATTATGAATCTTCAGGAATACCAGACATTCTCTTCTTGTATAAAGTAATTGAATGTCACGCTTTACTACAAAAATAATTACAAAAAAACGGGCCGGCTCAATATTGGTGACCTCGGCAACTGAGCATGTTTGTCCTTGTTCCAGGTGTGAGTGTGTATTTGTTTGTGTCTGTGTGTTTTTGCACGTCTGAGTCAGAAAAATCGGATTTTGAATGCCAGCACAGGAAGAGATCACTGACCGTGTTCGGTTCTCTGTTCCCCAGTCACCCCTAGCCATTGTAAGAAGGTCTCTACGTGTGTGATGTCAAAATCCAGGGCTCTTCCCAAGTGTTTCTCATGTAAGATGCATGCTTGTGCATGGACATGTAGGTGTGTGTTCGTGCATCCTTTGTGTGTGTAACCCAGACATATTGACCCATCATGTACATCCTCACTGGTGTCTTCTGGGAAAGGGAGCTACAGTCACTAGCGGCACTAAACCATAGCCTGATCCACTCTAACACAGTGTCACGTGTTTCTTCTTCAGTTAGGAATGTCAGTTGTTCCACTGAGTGAAACCCACTGCATGTCGTGATTTCAGTGTGTTTATTGGATGCCAAACCTTATCTGAAATCAGCAGCCATGTTTTCAAATATGTGCATAGGCATGTGCTGATATTTATTTCTACAGTATAACAGTATGTAACAAGCAGATGTGGGAGTGAGGTGCAGGATGTGAGTGTGTGCTCAAAGCGTGTTTATAAAGGGCAGTCTTGTATACATAGTGAGTAGGTAGGCAGGGTTCAGCAAAGCCTACAGGGTTATCAAAATTATATATGTTATCCAGAACTGATCTGAAAATATAGCCTTATGAAAATATAGCATATTAAGTAAGGAATAAACTATGATGAGGATGGATGTTAAAGGAAAATAATCAACAAGGGGGTGGTGTGATGTGTCCTGATCCAGAATGGAGGTATTATAACCTCAAAGCTGATTATTTTCCAATAACAGCAAAGTGTTTTATTCCTTTTATACCATAGCAGTCTGCCAACTCGAACAATTTATTTTTTAAAGACTGACACGTTATACTTTTTAACCATTTATTGCATCCATTTTTTCCAACAACGCCTTGACACTGGGGACTCCTTCCAAAAATGTTAAACATCTTCTCACAGAAAATGTCGCTATATCAACTACTGCATACAGTTTTTAATCTGTTTACATGTTTATGTCCCTGAATATTTGTTACTATAGAAACGATAATGTATTAGAATAAATGCATTAATATGAACCTTGTAGCTGGAACTATTATCAAAGCTGCTGTTATAGGAACTTAATCCAAAGTAAATGTGGTCAAGTAAACATGTCTTAACATGATGAAAGTATATTTAAAGCTTGCTACTTTATATACTATCCATGTATTAGTTCCATATTAGTTTAGGTTTAAATTGGCACAAAAAATTATGAGTAAATTTAGATGTTGTTAGTTTACTCTTGAGATTACTTTCAGATGCGAGTACTAAACTAGTTATATCTATTATCAGTCAAAGGTTTGATTGAATATATTTGAATATTGAATGTTAACATCTTCCTTATTACCTCCGCCAAACTTTGTTGGAGGACGTTATGTTTTCACCTCCATTTGTTTGTTTGTCTGTTCCCAATGTAACTCAAAAAGTAGGGAACGGATTTTGATGAAATTTTGAGGAAAGGTGGACCATGGGCCAAGTAACAATTGATTAGATTTTGATGCAAATCCGAATATGTGGCTTGGCGGATGTATGCACTCTACTGAGTACCCTTCTAGTTATTATTGAAACAAAACAAAAAAAAGTAAAAAATAAAGAAAACCCTTCGATGAGCAGGTGTGTCCATATTTTTGACTGGTAGTGTCTGGTAGTTTAGTTAGTGACTGTACTTAAAAGTAAACTATACAGTATATAGACTTGAAAGTACACTTTGAGCTCATTTTAGGATTCAACTGAGTGAAATGTCATAAACAGATATTGTTATTGTGATATTTGATATCAGCATGTGCCTATGGTAACTTGATCCAGTAACTTTGGTGTTGACTCAAAGGGTCTGAGATATTAAGCACTTCCTCATTAAAAAAGAATTTTGTTCTTTCGCATTCATTTTTTTTTCATCATTAATTAACCCTTAAAGTCACCGGAAACCTTACAAAACAGTGTTTTAATGTTTAAAATTGACTTGACAAAGGCTGAATATTGTCACTGCAGCACATTTGCTGCAGTCTTTTAGTTGAAAAAAAATCTGACTTAACATATGAAAAACAATTATTATTTTGTTAAAAAAAGCTTATGATGATCTAATATGCAAGTGCAACACAACATGCTATCTAATGATATTATTTGAGGAACCATCAAACAATTTGGTCTTCATATCAGGTTTGGGGTGACTTTAAACTGAATGAGGTTAATCACTTCCTCCAATATAAAATGTATTAATTGGAGAAAAGTGATCAGCTCAAACTGTTCTGAGAGTCCGATCAGAAAGTTTGCTACCTTTAAAACTCTCTCAAGCTGTCGGGATGGATGGTAATGTTGCTCTTCAGGTAGGTGGGTTTATACGTGTTTGTGTGTTTGGGTAAAGTGGTGCAAAGGGCTTGATAAGCTCTCAGGTAATGTATTTTTTTTTCCAAAGAAACGCGTTCTGTGGTGGGTAGCATAGCAGTAACTGCATGCTTTTGATTAACTGTGGTGTGAACACATTCGGGCTTGTCTGGAGCAGTAATGAGAAACAAAGTAGCTTGGGATGTGCACAGTAGCAGATTTAGTTAACATAACAGCATTCATTCAGGAAATAATCAGGCCCATAAATAACCTGTGCCACAGTCCGAACAAGCATAGAAGCTCATTAATAAAAATTATTACACAACAACATTACATTTGTACTGAGTGGTTTGGCAAAAAATACAATTTTGTACTTGCATTAATGTAGTGGATCAACCAGTGGATGCATTTTCTTCTTTAGTTTTGCACTGGAGCCATAATGGCTTATGTAGTTAACAAATCGTGGAAGTCTCAACAAATAATTTCTCTAAATACATGCCTACATCTTCATACAGGTGCTTTAAGTTATATTGTTAAGATAAGTAACGAAGCACTTTGTAAAACAGCAGGGATAGTTCATGTTTACATATTTACACATTTATGTTAAATGTGGAATTATCATAGGCATAACTTACAGCTTTTTGGTGCAATTCTACATGCTTACTTTAGGAGTCAGTCGTATCATAATTGGAATAATCCAGTCCGATTTGAGCTTTGCTATTTTCAAAAAAAAAAAAAAAGTTATGTAGCTTAATACAAATATGACTAACTTTAGTTATTGCACAACAAGATTCAGTGTGCAGTTTCCCATTAAGCTGTTGCATCCAAGATTAAATGAAAAATTATTTTAAAAATGGGTAAAGGCATATGTATAGAATAAATATAGAAGTAGTGTGCAAATATATCTTGTGCAATGTGAGATTGCATCAAGGTGATGTAGTGCAAAGGAAATGCAACACTTGCAGTCTGAAATGATGCCATAGTAAGTTTGGTATATAACAATGCTGATTGAAGCTTATGAAGATTTCAGCTTATATTTGTGGAAAGGTAATAGCGTGACATAAAACAAGCCTTTTATCTCCAGTGTAAAACTACAGATTTAAAAGGGCCCAAAATTCATTCTCGGGGATTTGATCTTGCAATCTCCTGATTTCTAGCATCCATTAGGTCACCACATCTTGATCTAACAGGGCCACTTAAATCATGCTCTCTACACTGACCCTTTGGAGAACAGATGAAGAATGTAATGTAGTGTTGTCTCGGTATTTAGTAGCTTCAGTTTCCCTTTCATCACAAGGTCAGATTGGAACAACCCCATCAGCTTTCTGAAAGAAAGTTCTTCCTATGGCAATTACACCCAATCCAAAGAGGAGCAGTCATTTCTTAGAGTACATTTGCTCCTCCATATTTTCTTTTCACGATTTCTTAGCTAAGCTTGAGCAAATTCCTTTTAAGAGAAGCGTGATAATATTCTGGCTTTGTTTTATCATTACTGCCCAAATACACTGCAGCATGGTCATGTTAGATGGACGAATATATGTGTATCTCTGTGTGTGTGTGTGTGTGTGTGTGTGTGTGTGTGTGTGTGTGTGAGAAAGACTTTCTGATATAAATCGGAGCTTCCCATCTCATCATGCTCTTATTCGGATCCTAATCTGATCTTTCACACTACAAATGACAAGTCACTTTATCTTCTGTGGGAGTTTAGAGATTGCTAATGTTGTCACATGTGACACTAGCCTTTACAGCTTTTCCAGTATTTTTTTTAAATATTTTTTTTCTAATATGTAGACAAAATCAACACAGGCTACTGTATAATTTATCCATATTACTATGTTGAATTTGGCGTATAATGAGGGAAAGGTTTAAACCATAGTTTGATGAATGGGATCTAAATGCTGAATTGGAGTAGCAAACATCAGGAAACCTTTGCCATTGGACTGGTACACGTAATTAATTTGGATTTGGTGTTATGTCAAAATTAAGCTCAATGACACTTGTCGTGACAGGAAATTAAACTTCACCTGTTGCTTTGTTAGGGAAGGGTTAGGGAAAGGTAGAGATGCGCCTGTGAACTAATGCCAAATGCCAAATCAGTATAAAACCAGCCTGCTTAACACTTGCTTTAGCCAAAATCTGACCTGTTTAATTTCCTGCATCCTTGTGTTCGCACACTAGTTAGCATAGAGGCTGTAAGAGATGGTTGGCTCCGATTGGCCTGCAAATGACATTATTACATTACATTACATTATTGCCTAACATCTGTACACATGTGGATGCATACTCTCACCTCAACTTCACCTTAACCTACACAACTTTTAGTAGGGTCCAAATTCCGAGTCCACTATCAATACTTAAAATCTAAGGAAAATGTTACTAGTTAATACTTGAAATTGAAATTTATCTGAATAATATATTCTGTTCTCAATTTTTTTTTTAAATAATGGTAACATAAGCCTTCTAACACACAGTGTTGATTGTCATCATCTCTTAACACGTAACATGTAATATTGTGTTGTTAGTCCTCCATGCCTTATCATTATCATCCCTGCAGCTTTCAGTTTTTCAGTTGTAGTATTTCTTAAATGATGAAAAGAATACCATTTTTGGTAGTGGACTTTTGGACCCTATTACATCATGTTCTGAAATCTGCTCTCCTGCTTTCTCTCTCGCTCTTTTCCCTGAAGGTTATATTGAGGCGGCCATCATTCCTGTAGGAGCTCGGCGAATCAAAGTTGTGGAGGACAGGCCATCACACAGCTTCCTGGGTAAGTAATGGGTCTCTCTGTAATAAAGACCAGACAGACCCACCCTGCCCTTTAGGCTCAGAGTGGGGGGAACCCTGCCAAAAGAGATGATGCCATGAATTTCCCTGTTTCTCTGTGATGGATGACTTCATTGATCTGCTGCTAATCATCTCTCTGTGACACACACAGCGATGACAGGCTTCCTGTCAGTCCCAGTAAAGTAGGTGTCTCCTCTGTGCCTGTAATACAAAGTGAAGGAGGTGTGGCCTATGTGTCTGTCCTAAAAAATGAAGGAGATTCAAGAGATTTGTCACATGCATAATTGCACATGTACATAAGCAGTGAAATTACATTGCAACATCTCCGACAACTGTGCAAATAGCAAACACAAAGCTATATATCAGTATAAAAATGAAATAGAGAATATATACAGTTGCGTCATTTGACACAATTTTTGTAATTTTGCCTCTGTACACTACCACAATGGATCTGAAATGAAGCAATCAAGATGTGATTGAAGTGTGGACTTTCAGCTTTACTTCAAGGAGTTTAACAAAAATATTGCATTAACCGTTTAGGAATTACAGCAATTTTTTACATAGTTACCAGGCAGTGATGCTTCCAGAGAGTACAGATCATACTGTAGCGGTGTCGAAGGATTTCTGCAGTGCTGTGGGGATCTTGAAATTCTTCAGCCATCTAAGGTGATACAAGCGCTATCTTGCCATCTTTATGTGTGTAGACCATGTCAGGTCCTCAGAAAGGTACCTGTAGCTGCTGACTTTCTCCACTGGGTTCCCTTAGATCCTGAGTGGTGTGTGGAGGTGTATCCTCTTCTTCTCCCTCCTGAAGTCTACCACCATCTCCTTGGTCTTGGAAACATTCAGGTCCAAGTTGTTATCATTACATTATGATGACAGCACCTCCACCTTGTCCAGATAGGCTGTTGTTGGAGATCAGGTTTACAACCACCGTGTCATCCGTGAATTTCACAATGATGTTGGAGCTGTGTCTATGGCTATACAGCCATAGGTGTAAAGGGAGTAGAGCAGAGGACTCAGGATGCAGCCTTGAGGGGCACTGGTGTTGAGGGTTCGGGTGCTGGAGGTGCATTTTTCCATCTTCACCACCTGTGATCTGTCAGTCAGGAAGCTCTGGACCCAAGAGCAGAGTAAGGAGCTCAACCTCTGGTTCCTGAGATTGGTGACCAGTCTGAGGGGGACTATAGTGTTAAACACCAAACTGAAATCAATGAACAGCAGGCGTGCATAATTCCCCTTATTGCTGTCCAGGTGGGAGAGGGTGGAATGCAGGACGTGGTAGATAGCACCGACAGTACTCCTATTGGGTTGATAAGTGAACTGAAATGGTTTATTGAGCTGAGCAGAGATGAGCAGATGAAGTCTTTGATGAGTGATGCCATCTGGGCCAGCTGCCTTCCTGCTGTTCACTTGTCTCAGAGCGCTCCTTATGTTGTCGTCCTCTGAGACGGAGACTGGGCAGTCCTCACCGGTCAGGTCGCCCACTTCAGTTGTGCTAGCTATGGTGCTGGCAGTGCTAACATCGGTGCTTGGGCTGCTTGCCTCAAAGGTGTTTAAATCTTCCACCAGTGAGGAGTCAGCCTCTATAGTCTGTGATCATCTGAAGTCCTTGCCACATGCATTTGCTGTCGCAGTCACACAGTTGAGCCTCCACCTTCTATCTGTACCACCTCTTAGCTACTTTCACTGCTTGTAGGGTGCCACTTTGTACAGTGAAATGGATCCAGAGCTGAGCCCTTCATTGTAGGCAGCGGCGCATGCTTTCACAGCCTTGCAGATTGTTTTAGCAACCGATGGTTCCTTGTTAGGAAAGACCTTAACAGTCCCCACAGGAATGATATCATCTATCAGTTTGGATATGAAGCTAGTCACCACTTCCATAAACATGTTGACATCATCAGAGCTCAACTGGAACATGTCCCAGTCCGCGTCACTCAGTGCATACTGTAGTGTGGCCTCTGATTGGGCAGACCAGCATGTGACCCCCTCTATACCAGGGCTGCCTTAGTCTTTGTTTATATTTCGGAATGAGGAATATATTGCCTGGTCAGCTTTACCGAAAACCGGGAGAGAAGTGGCTTTGTAACCGTTCTGGAACGGGCTGTAACAGTGATTCAATGTGGTTCCACCTTGGACAAGAAGGTGTGTCCTCTGTGTCTTTCATAAAACATGAAGGAGGCATGGCCTCTGTGCCTATCATACAGAGTGAAAAAACATAGCTTTCTGTTCCTGTTATACAAAGTGAAGAAGGCATAACCTCTGGGCCTGTCAAGCAAATTGAAGAAGGTATTAACTTTGTGCCTGTTAGTAGCAGTGAATGGAGCGTGGCCTATGTGTCTGTCATACACTATGAAAGAGGTGTGGCTTCGGTGTCTGTCATCGAAATTGGAGGAGGTGTGGTCTCTGTGTCTGTAATACAAAGCGAAGAAGCTCATTGTACCACTGAATTGCATCAAATAAGCTTTAAGTTGTATTAAATCAAAATTGTGGCTGCTTTAATTGCACGTACACCCAGCTTGCAACAGTAATCATGCATCTAATGGAGTCTGATATTCTGCATCCCTTTTTTCAGTATATCTTGAAAAATAATCAAAATGGTTTAAAGGTGCATGCTTGTAGAGGCCCACTAATTGAGGTGATATTTCAGTTCACCTTTACATATAAGAAAAACTGACAGGTAAATAAGTTAAAAAAGTGTTTTAAGCTTGACTAAGCTGGAAAAGTTGTGATGTGAATAAAGAGAATATATGATAAAAATGTGATGGAAAGAGATGGTTTGGAATAAATGATAGCTGAGTGAGTGTGTGTCTCTCTATGACTTTGGCTTGTTCATTTTGGATGAGATCATCTTGTTGCACTGGTTCAGTTGAAAACGCACAGGGATTCCTATTTTGCCTTGTTGTATCTAGTGTGGGGATTGGGTTTTGTCTGGAAACACCTAAAAAGACCATATTTCTTTGGTCACTTATCAGCAACCTGAACATGTTTGTTAGTTCAGTTTTAGTGTTTAAACGCACATTTAATGGGTTCTGACTTCGCTTCCTTAATAACAGGGGACACAGTGGCTTTTTTTGGACTCCAAAAACACCAAAAGCCCCAGAAGCAACATGAAAGCCACCAACTCCCTTTGTGTAGAACATCTGTTCTTCATAACACACACATACACACTTTGGTGTGTGGGAAAAAATAAATCATAGTAGTAAACAAAGCTGGTTTGAATAGCTTGAATACTATGACACATTGTAACAGTATGACTGCAGAGTTGTGCAAAGAGGTATAGATGATTAATTTCTAGGACAGATATCTATTTCGAGGAATTTTTGAGTTTTCTCAAGTTCATACTTAAACAATGAAAATTACAGTATCTACAAATTTGTGGGTTGTTAGAAGGGAATATAATAAAAATGTCTTGGATTATATATTTCATTCATTCAGCTTTAGTAAGTGCTTTATCCTGGTCATGATGGGTCCGGAGCCTATCCTGGGAACACTGGACATTAGGCGGGAATACAGTTTGGATGGGATGCCAGTCCATTTCACTACACCATGCACAAACATTCACACCTAGGAGAATTTAGCATAACCAATCCACCTACATGCATGTTTTTGAGGTGGGAGGAAACTGGAGAACACAGAGGAAACTCTCACAGACACAGGGAGAACAAGCTCCAACAGTTAGCTGAGCTCAAACTCAAATTGAGAACCTTGGAGCTGTGAAGCAGCAACACTGCTTGCTGCACTACTATGCACTATGAACCATCCATGGATGTTTCAGTTTCTCAATTAGTAAATAAAATATTAGTTGATAAAGGTTTAGAGTTCTTTGAAACGCATAGTCCCCTTAAGAAAATGCAAGGTTGCATTCTTTAACCATGGCTTTGAATATTATAGTCAGTTCCAGAAGTATTTGCGCCCTTAATAAAACATAATAAAAGTTGATATATAAAATAACACATGCAGTGGGTCATATTTAGAGCTTAAGCATATGGTTACTTTCATTGCAACACAATTATATTCATAAATAGTTTACTTTTATAGATTTCACATTTATTGGCAGCCACTCTGAGCCCTCTCATCGAGACAAAAACAGCACTGAGTCTCTTCTTGTAACGTCTAACAAGTGACATGTCTAGATGGATCTTGGACTATTCTCCATACACAGTATTTCAAGCTCCTTTATATTTTTAGGTTTGCTCAAGTGGACTGCCCAGTTTAATTGAGATCACAGGGTTTCAACAGGGATTAAAACTGGAGAGTTGGTGACTGCATAACACTAATTGTTTGTTCCCACAAATGTTTGTTTCGATTTGTATTTGTATTTTGGGTCTTTATTTTGTTGAAAGCTTCATCTTGGGCTAGCTTTAACCTCCTGGCAGAGGAAACCAAATTTTGGGGTAAAATACCATCGTTCTTCACAAGAGGGGGTCTTGTGCCCACCAACTGCAAAACCACCATGAAGCATGTAGCGATTCACCCAATTCACAGTTCGATTAGATTCACTATATTGGGTTCACAATTTGATTTTCCAACAATATTTTTTGAACAAAATTTAAATGAAGAATATTTTATTACCAAAAAAGATGCAACATTTATTTTACTATTATTTATCAACTTAAATATTCCTTTTGTTAAATTAAAAAAATAACTTTTGTTTTATTTTCTTAATAACCAACAATAATTATTTACCCATATTTGTAAAGATTTGAGTAAAATATAATAACCTATTAACTAAAATAATCCTTTTATTAAAAATGAAAAAGTTAATTAAAAATATGCATTTTCTTAATAAACTTTTATGAACATTTGTACTACCTCCATTTTCTTCTCTTTTC
>JAOTRR010000004.1:9366703-9378762 GCA_028570945.1 Gogo arcuatus
ATCTGCATGATTTTATGCATTGTGCTGCTGTCAAGGGATTGGCTGATTAGATAACGGCATAAAACAGCAGGTGTATGGGTGTACCTAATAAAGTGGCCAGTGAGTGTACATGTGATACAGAAGGGTTCCAGTGTGACAATATTTGTTTACTCTCGGCCATCTTGAGAGGACTTGATAGTCCTTTTGATCCTTTTAAATCAGTGTCAATGTGAATGGTGTAAAGAATCAGAATTAGAATTGGTGTCCTAGCTCAAATTTTTCTATATGTGATTCAAAACAGTGCATATCGAGCATAAGATGTGTATCAAGGATGCCTTTCCAATAAATTCCAATACCATGCACATCCAGTTTCTTTTATTATTAGTGTAGCTTTATCTATAAATCTGATCAGATTTATTTACTTTAGCACTTTCTATGTTGAGAAGTATCTTCTATGCCTGTCCGTCCCAGTTAAGTGTGTGTGTCCTCTATGCCTTTCAATCCCAGTGAAGGTGTGTATTGTACTGCATGAAAAACAGCTCTAAATCACATTGTATCACACTGTATCATGTACCTACACTGAATAAGTGATCATGTATGAAGATATGCCACATATGCAGAAAACTACGCAGCCCTAGTCCTCATCTATCACTTTTTTATTGACTACAGCTCAATATTTGAGAAGGGAGAAGGCTTTCAATGGTCAAATTGACTGCACTTGTCCTGCTTAAATGGAAACAAAGCCTGAAAAATGGTGTGATCAGGAAAGCAACTCATTAACCTTGTAATTTCCAGTTAATCCTGGGAGAAATGAAAATGCATCCTCAGCCACTGCATTGTTCTCTTGTTAGGGGGCTGGAAAGTGGGTTGACATCATAGTTGGTGTGTATTGCACTTGATTGCAAGGATTTACTTTAGAGGCTGCTATTTCTGATGCTGTCCTATGAGAGATACTGTACAAAAATTGCCAGGCACAGCTCTGCTCAGCACAACACTTTGCAACAAACATCCTTTAGTAAATTAAAAGTATACTCAGACCTTGCCTGAAGCTTTGCACTAAAGAATAGGATTACATTCAAAATGCATTAAGTGATGACGATAAAGGGCAGATCACCTTGAATGGGTGCCCATATCTACAATCATTTGGTGTATTCCTCAGAGACAGTTTGCTCAGTCTACTCTTTCTTTGTTTGTGCACGAATGCTGCATTGAATAAGGGGTGGCTGGTGTAAATGGGCTACCAGGGCTAAACCCGCATAACTATAAGGTTTCATTTTTGGAATCCACAACAGATTATTTGCTGTTAAGAAATGTATTGAGGCAAATTAGTTTGGATTTATGTGGCATAAAAAAAACACAGCAGCACCACCAGTGGTTGGAAGAAAAATACACAGAATGGTGGCTAATTTCTTTCTAGCCCAAAGTGTATAATCATGCAGCTTCTCAGTGACAGTTAAGTCATGTGATTAGACAGAGAGAAACACCCCCTAAATTTCACACATATTGTCCAATTAATGTCTAAATAAATAAATAAATAAATAAATAAATTAATTAATTAATTAAAAGGACAGACACCAGAACTGTATATTTAGTGTGTTTTGTTTTTTTTGAATAAATGAAAGGGTTACAGTTTTCTGTTTACCATGTTTGGTACTTGGTGGAAAAAGCATGAAGCCAGTATAGCAACAAACATAGCTGCCAATCTGTCTAAATGTGTTTGTGTGTAATAGTTTGTTCTATATCATTCCTATTTTGCCATCAATAATATAATACATTGCTCAATCCTAATAATTTCATTATTGAGCTGTATATAGATATTAGAATCTGATATGACAACCCACCATCACTCCATTGAATAGACACAAAATATGTTAAATTTGATTCAAGTCGTGTAGTTGTGTGGAAATCAGTGATGTACACCTGTATGTATTTAAAATTATGCTTATTCATTTTTGCAAGGTGACATAACAGTGATAGTTGCCAAAACAGAAAGCAGCTTAGGGCAGACATGCATCAGTTGTTGATGCTTTCAAACTATAAGTGTATTATTTCCCAGTTAACATCTGTGTTTGTTCTCTAAATCCTTAGCTTGAACACACTGCTGAGAAATTATAATAAAAATAAGCTTTCATCCTGGAATACAAAGATGCCTAACAAATCCTGAATATAATGTTACTGACTTCGCAATGTGATTGCATTCACATTGTTGCCAGGAGATTGTTGCTAGTTCACCATGATGTTGCATTATGGTTAAAAAGAAGCCACCTGGTGACCTTCCAAACTATTGATTGCTAATTTCATCCAGGATGAAATTGTGGTGGGTTTTTCTAATAGAAAAAAAATCAAATTACTCCTCATTACGCACTGCACTATTAATGCAAGATTACTCTAAGCTTACTAGAGACGAAGAGGCTTAATACCCTCTGTGTGTCTGGCAGCATGGGAGAGAAAGGTTATTAGCCCAAGTGCCTTCATAGTAAGGGCAGGTAGATGCTATAAATTACTTTAAACCAAACAAGAAAAAAGATAGTGGCCACATTATTAACAACCTGGAATAGAACTGTCAAGACAATTTACTTAGTAATAGTGCAGGCATTTGACATTAAGCTAGGTAATTTCTTCAGTATCTGGGTTTCCATTTCAATGTTTTGGAATCTAAAAATTAATTTCTGAGAAAAAAAAGGCAAATGAATGTGTTTCCTTCAACTACTGTCATTGTAGATGACGTAAAAGTGATTAGGGAGAACCTACAATACCCAAAGTGCAGGGCAGTTTTTCACCTGTGTTGTATGGAAAGACTAGAGTGCCAAAGAGATAGGCTTGAAGTTAGATATTTATTCATCCATATATCTTTAATAATTTCTTTATCATAGTCTGGTGTTTAGTTGTATTTTGATGCTGCTTTCATCAATTAAATCAAGGAAAACTTTCATTTCTTGGTCTTCTCAAACATCATACGAGCCTCTGTAGCCAGGCTTATGTTTAGGTATGTTTAAATCTAGCTGTAGGACTGAAGCATGATAATTACATCATTAACGCCATCATTTATTCAAAAAGCCCATTCCCATCATAGTGGCTTTTTTTGTTTGTTTGTTTTTTGCATCAAGTCTTTAGAGCAACTTTTCCACATCAGACACGTTCAAAAACATTTTTTGTGATACTTGTTGTGATATAAAACTGTGGACTCTTCTATTCAGTTTTCACACATTTTTATATTCACATTGTAAGAACTCACACACAGAGTGGTGTATGGAAAACTGCGCACTACTGAATGTAGTAATTTGAAATTAATAGCTGTGCTGTTTTCTTGACATAAGGGTCAAACTTCAATTAATTGAAGATAAGAAATAAATTGGAAATGTGTGAACATTTCCTTCCTGCACATTTTTATGAGACATGTTGTCAGCGGTGCAGGTGGCTGTGTATTTGCACAGTTAAAGGCAAAAGGAATAATATGACTTGGTGTTTTCATTCAAAAGATTTTGTGCAAAAAGTCTTTGAAATGTTTGCCCATGCCAATCATTAAATTGTAATATTTTGTATATCTTGACATTTTTTTTTGTTTCCGTTTGACCAATGGAATAAATTAGTACATAAAATTGTCTGAAAAATAAAGTGGGAATATTTTAACAGTAAAAACGCTGCAATTAGGCATAAATTTGGTGCCATATGGCATTTTAATTATGTGCCTCTCCTAAAAATAAAAAAAAAAGCCGGAAACCAGGAATATACAGACTGAGGAGGAAACAAGAACCATTCTAAATGTGTAAAATGTGTAGAAATATGTAAACAAAACATTTTATAAAGTTATAGAAGATATTATTATATTATCATTGCATTATGTTGTGATATTTTTATTGCACACTGTCCATTTTAAGTGGAAAAATGATATAAAATTCACAAATATTTTAACACCTTTTCATTTCATGGTGGTTAAATCAATGGTGAACCTGTTTTCATTATGAGTCTTTTTTTGTTGTGTCTCACAAATGTAACATGCAACCCTTGCCAATTACCTTTAAAATACCATTGAACTGAAAAACCATTGCTACAATACCCATGTTAAATTAGCTCATGGTAGTGATTAACAAAATAGTTTTGATTGTTATGGTATATTTGGATGGATCTAGTTATTATTGAATAGATCTGAATATCTGAATCTGAAACTTAGAAACTGAAAATCCCTCTCATTGCTATATGGATTTGCTTGATTACTGAATCTGCCTGTATATTACACCATCCCACATGTTCTGCCCATGCCTGTTAGAAAACCTGAGTTTAAAAAAAAAACATTTGCGCACACATCCTACTGCCCCTGGCTCCCAAATGTTACGGTTTCATTCCAAATCCTTGCGGACTAGAGCCAGGTAATCAGAATGGTGCAGGTAGCTGCGGTGGCATTGAAAGCTGAAAACAAATTAAACTGCCTATGGTTGGGGTCCCATTAGGATTAAATTGCGAGCTGTGGATGTATAGCATGGGATTTGTTTTGTGCACTTTACTACTACTGAATTGTTTCTTGTTCTCCTACCTGAGGAAATGCTGCACTACAGTTTAGCGGCTACTAGGAGGAGTTTGTATGTCTAGGTTAGACCAATGACATGTCCAGACCACTTTTATAGGGGGTACCATATGACATATGACAAGACTACATATTATTTACAACTACCTATCTTGACCTGCACTGTAAATCTGTACCATTGTGTTTAAAGTATGGTCTGCCATGCATATGAATTAGAATTGACAAGATTAGACTGGAAAATTAATCATGTATAGTTTTCACATCTTAAACGATGGCTCTACTTTGTTTGGATGGAATACACTACTGTTTTTTATGTAGTAATGATGCTCATAGGACACAAAGCCCAGTTGAGGGAATAGATTGTATGTGGGTGGGCCTAAATTGGTGTGTATACATATCCTAATAGTGTAAAGCAATTAAATATGTTTGATACAAACAGTGTAAATGAAGTTCTTGTCAGTGCCTATAAATGACAAGCTGTATAACACTGAAATGCAGTCTGTCAAGAAGCAGACAAACTGATGCAAATCCAGGTTTTCTGGTTTTATTAAGATCAATATGGCAGACAAACAAAAAGGTTAGGTACAATTCAGAAACATGAGGCAGGTAAACAGCAAACAGCATAAACAAGACAAGGTTAAAGAGGTAAATGGTAAGCAAGTCAAAACACTAATCAAAACTGACAGAAAAATCTTGGAATCATCACAAAAACAATGCTGTAACAAGATTTTGCAAAAGTGTGTTTGTCAGTCTGGGTTATTTAAAGGGAGTAGTCTGACTGTCCAAAGGTGAGTGTCATTAGTAATAATGACTGAATGGGGATAGGAGCTTGAATGGTGGTGTTGTGTTGAGGTCATGGGAGTTGAATTGAGTAGTTTACATTATACCATTCATAAATGGTCTGACGTCCATGGTCAACACCCATATAAGGTCACCTGGTTCATAGGTGGGAGTCTCAGAGCAGTGTCCACAAATTCCATTTGTTGTTGATTTGCATAACTTCACTGTCGATGTGTCTCTTCTCCTGCTCTCTTGCTTTTTGGATATTCAGCCCATGAGGCAAAACATGACCACTCTTTTCAGCAATCTTTGTAGAAAGTATGAAGGATTCAGTCTTGGTTTGCTGTTTGGATTTCTCAAGTTGTCCTTTAGCTTGGCGATGATAAGCAAATGTCAAACTAACAGATACTTCTAGTTGCTCCATAAATGTCTTCCAGACTTGAGATGTGACTTGTGACACAATGTCTTCCAAAATGCCAAAGCAGTTTTTGGAACCTGGAAAATATGAGATTGTGAAACTGAATCTGCTGAAGATGATGTCCCATTGGGATTTTCTTGATGTGAGTTGTGATGTGTTGGATATGCTGGGATTCATTTGCTAATCTATCTGTGAAATCGTGGGTTTTATTAGCATGTCTCTGAGTACATTATCAATGAAGGCCTGTAGACAGAGGATGCATTGACCAGTCCAACTGGCATTATCAGATATTCATAGTGACCTGACATCATACTAAAGGCTTTCTTCCATTCCTCAACCTCTCTGATTTGAAGGGTGAATTTTGAAGGGTGACCTTAGAGAAGATCATGGCTGCTTTGAGCTGTCCTGTTGAGGGTACCGGAGGTAGTGGGTATCTGTATTTTACTGGGTTATCTGTATTTTACTGGGTTTTGTTTCAGGCCACAGTAGAATCCTGCAGATGTGGATGAAGTGAGGGACTTGTAGGCTTGCTGCAAAGCTTCAGACACATATTCTTCCATCAACTTGTTTTTCTGTGGAGTTTAGCAGGTAGATACGTGATTGGGGTCGCAATTGCAAGCACTTTTGATCAAAGACATCCAACAACGCTGATTAGCAGGCTGACCGTTTGACTTTAGACTTTAGACTTTATTGTCATGTCACAGATTACACCGTTTATCCAGGATAAAAAGTATAAAAGATGAGTGAAATAAATGTATAAAGTACAAAATATAACTAGGTTTAACCATATATTGCACTAAATATAATGTGTGAGTGAAATACAAATATAAACTAAACAAATATAAATGTATAACTATTGCACTGAGGATATTTTGTGCAAAGTGTTAAGTGCAGTCTGTGCATTACAGTACAGAGATATGTGTTGATGTTTAATGCCGGGCTATGACAGTATGCCGCTGTTCAACAGTCTTATCACTTGTGGGGAAAAAAAGACTTTCTGAATTGGTTCATGTGAGTAATGATGCTGCAGTATTGTCTGCTGGAAGGATGTAGTGTGAGCAGGTTGTGGTTCAGGTGGCTGGGATCTTGTGGGCAATATATTATAGCCATTCCACTTAGTTCCATGTTTTTGGGGAGTGGGAGGAAACTGGAGAACCCAAAGGAAAGCCATGCTGACACAGGGAAGGCATGCACAGAAATTCCATACAGATAGTAAACTAACATGTCCACCAATCCACCCTAGACTATCTAATGAGTCAGATATAACAGAGTATACATGTTAATTTAAGAGTGAGTTGAAAATAAAAAATATATATTTTATTTCAGTTCAAAATTCAATTCCATTTGGCTACATTACTGATTTTGCATGAAGACTATAGATATATCTGTATGAAGTAGAGCTTGTTGCTAGTCACCGCACAGCACTTCACTTCAAATAGATACACACCACCAGCTCTATGATTTTGTGTTTTATTCTCCTGCGTTTGCATGTTTTTTTTGTTTCTTGACAATGAATGCTACTAAACAGACCTTCTTAAAGCACAGTGGTACTATTTCTCGACTATTATAGTCAATTAGCCAACAATTCATCACATACTCTCCAGGTAAAAAACACACCCCTTTTTATCATATAAGTAGTGAGGAGATTAGTAAATGTTGTGTGAAATTAGGAACTAGATAAATAACTTAACGTGCTGGAATCGATAAAATAGAAAAAGTGATGTTTTATCTTTTTGAAGCTTTATGAAATAATAAAAAAATGTATTTAGTTATTTTATTTTACTTTACTCACTATCCTTTTAAGGGCTTTTGTTGTTTGGGAATCCATACTTTGTGAGTTTTCTGTGTATTTTCTCTCCCCACCTCTGTTTTAGCCTTGCAATCTTTCATTTTCCTGTTATTCTTTCTGAACCAATCATTTGTTTTTCACTCCTAGACACATCTCTATATCCTCTGTTCCTCTTCTGGTCCTCTTCTGTTCCATCTCAGTTCCACCTTTCAGTTTCTCCCTCATGCTTGCTCTATCATTCCTAATTCAGTTAAACAGGCAATATTGAATATTGTCGGTTTGACGAGCAAACAGAATCCCCATTTGTCTTCCCCAGGCTTCATTTCACACCAGGGTCCTCAATAATATTAAAGTCAGCTCCATACTAACAGTTTGTCCCTGTCAGAAACACTCATCCTGTGTCTTTATCTCCCAGCAGACCCAGGAGTCACTCAACCCCAATAATCTGGAGTACTGGATGGAGGACATCTATACACCGGGCTATGATTCACTGCTCAAGCGCAAAGAGGCGGAGTTTCGGAGGGCCAAAGTTTGCAAGATTGGTGCTCTGATCGCTGCAGCAGCTTGCACTGTGATATTGGTCATCGTTGTGCCCATTTGCACTATGAAGTCTTGAGGTCTTCTTCTATGTTGCCAATAAACACAAGACGACTTGTTTTGCTGATGTAGGGTTAATTTTGGTGCCTAGATTAAGCTTTATTGTGAACTTGATATAACTTTTAATGGCAAACATCCATTCAGAGAACTTAAATGCTCAGTTTTTGGCTTAATCCAGGTGCACTGAACTGGTTTTAGAGTCTAACTACAAATACAATTCCTTACTGAGGATTAACATTTGATGTTTTTATTTCTAGTAGAAAAATAATTTGTTAACATAGACTTTTATGCAGCATAGATAATTTTTTCTTGTTTTCTAGCTAGTATTTAACATACTAAATTAAGATATTTCAATTCTGAGATCTTTATGTTGTTGCAATAGACACTACAAGGAAGGAAGCGTAGTATATTTTTTATTTTACTATGATTCTATGAGAATTATTTTTCAATGAATTTGCAGACAGAATGTGATGCTGTACAGCAAGGTTTATCTTTTTTGACAAATCAGGAATGTTTTATTGGGTTTGTGCAATGTTTTTTTTTTCCTAAGTGACAATTTAGATATGATAGATGACTAGATTACTATATATTCAAGAAAACCATTACAGAAGAAGTGAATGTATGAAGGGCCATTGTATGTATTAATTGTATGAGAATTCTAAAATGATTCCTCTCGATGTTTAATTGTTATTTAGTACTCAGTACACATAATTCAAATTTAATTCAGCAATCTATTGGATACTGGAACATTGCTGTGTCTTTTGTTAAGCATTCTTCACCTTGTTATCTCATGATCATGATTTACTTGAAGCTCCGCTTTACATTCTTAGCAGCTCAGTGGTTTTACTTTTGAACTTGGACTATATATATGAAATATCAGCTTCATCCGTATCTATGGGTCTGTCCCAAATGGTACGATTCACGTGTTCTTATGCTGTCTTCACGTGCTCGTTATGTTTTTGCATTCCAGTGCACTGTTATTGGTATTTTGGCATCTTCCTAACATTTAGTCCCGTTATTCAAACCTCTCCTCTGAGTCAAGGGTAAACATCAGTATCCAACTTAATCTCATGATAATTCCAGTAGCACATGAGGGCAGCATTGATCAAACATTGTAGAAAAGTGCTAAAAAATATAGAATCCATTTTTAAAAAGTGGTCCTGAAAGTCATTAGTTTCAGTTTTTCATATGATGTACTCTCTGTGGTAATAGGATTCACATAATGCATTGTGTAAAGCAGTATTTTGTTACTGAGAAACGGCAAATTGGTTAACCTTGAATTGATTATGTAATGAAATCAAGGGTAAAGTTACGTGTACATTATATCTATGCGACATATTTGTGCCATCTTAAAGGCTTATCTCAACCTTGAATTAGCAGATAAGAAAGCAGGCTACCTGCTTTACTAGCTACTTAGATAGGCTGCAATAGCACAAAGTATTGACCTCTTTTCTTGTAACTCATATCCCAATCCATATTTTTGAACTGTTTGTAATTATTATAATGAAATTACAATAATAACTCTTATTGAAAATTTGCATTTGGGATGTGCCCTATGTCCATCTTTGCTGGGATGTAGCAGAGTCCATTTATAGAGTCTTCATAGAGGCCTTAGGACCACTGAATGCAAACTGCTAGCTGCATATTACTTTTAAATTCACCGACTGGAACTGATCAAGCTTTGTCAAGTTAGTTTGAAATCAACAAATGTATGATTTTTATCAAATCGTCATGAAAAAAGCATCCAGCTGCTGTTGAGATGAAAAATACTGAGGGAGCTGTTTTGCCATGCTCATTTATGTCTTCTTTGTAACATATCAGTAGGGTTGACACTGAGATAGAGAGAAATGTTTCATTAAAAAAAGATAAGTGAGATCAGTACAGTAAGAAATGGTCGTTGTTTAGTGTACATTTCTCTCAGTAATGTAACTAGATTTATGGGAATGTAACCCTATTTCTTGTGTAATCAATGGCACATGGCCAACCGCATTTGGTTTTCTTTCTTTGATTGTCGCTTGAATGTGTCATACCCAGACACCTTGTTTAAAGGTTTGGTTCAGCGAAAAGTTAATTTACACAATTTTCCCCTCATCTCAAATGTAGTTGATTGGCCTAGACATTGGCTGTTTCTGGTCGGACAAATTTTCCATAAATACATGCCAAATCTTCATATACCTGTGTCAAATGACACCATTATAGTGAGTAATACAATTTTAAAATAGGTCATTTTGTTAAATAGTAGGCCTAATCCATATGTACAAATTATACTATAATCCACATAACATGCAGCCTTTCTTTACAATACTACCTTTAAAGAAGTAAATAACTAAACATTAAACATGTTGGCGGATCGACTACATCTGAAGTAAGTTGAAAATGATCAAATTGATTTTTCGCAAAACTATTCCTTTAATAATCAGCTGTTTGAAGTGACTTTTGAGTTGATGGATGATACTCTGTCGGGTGACTCTGCCTTCACCATGGGAACTGTGAGCCCTCGTACACTGTAAGACTCTGTACATAAACTTCAGGTTCAAAGTGCATAATGTAAAACAGGTGTATCTGGAATAATATTCTAATAAAACTCTTATTGTTCTCACCATTGAAGTAATGACACAGATCCTTTGAATGTGGTTAAGTATCATTTAAGTGGCCGACCAGTGAGAGTTTGATGGTTCTTTTGCTTTGTGGTACATCACATTGAAGGACTTGAAGGCTTGAAACACACAGTAAATGAAGGTAGTGTAGGTAGTAGTAGGCGTATAAAAGTCCACAAAAAAGTACAAGGCCATTTTTCTGTTCTACAAATTGCTCTTGCCAGCAATTCCTTAAAACCTAACTGTGATGAATTATGATAAATCTGGTAAGTGAGTCTACAGGAGGTCTAGTTCTTCCTTCAGCAGGAAGGACTCTGGCCTTTAAACCGGTGCAGCTGACTTGGTTATAGGAGGCAGACGTAATTATAACTGGCATTGGCCATCCATACTGAGATCAAGAGCAGATCTAATACAGGATGTCACTGAAGACAGCTGACACTTTACAACAGCAGGGGAGATTGTATAACATAAAATCTAAGGTCTTTAAAAGCTTACTAAAATGACTGTGACTGTCAAACCTAGCCCAGTGTAACAAGATGCAAGATTATTGCAGGATCAAATTGAAAATTAATAAAGTTAGTAGTGTATGCCTAGTTACCTGTGATCATAGTGGGGCAGTAGCATCACTAGTGGTATTAGTTGCTAGTTTAAAATTTCCAATGCTAGTTGGAAATTAAAATTTCCAAACCTTGCTAGTTTTTTTTTAATCAAAAAGCTTGTAAATACTGCTTGTTGAGTAATTTTCTATAACAGCATGGCTCTGAGAATAATTTAGCTACCAGGTAAATTACAGGTTTGTATCAATGCATTCATTTTAATACATTATCATTTCTATAATGACAACAGTATACAGGGAGTGTTATGGCAGATGCTCCACATAAGCAATTAAAAATAAATAAATAAAATAAAAACCTTTAATTTTCTTCTGTAAAGAGATGTTTATTTAGCTTATTTGGAAGGACTTTTGCAATGTCAGTATTTTGGTAGATTCAGACGTAAATCATAACTTTACGTTTTCTACCATGGGAAAGTCTTCAGGACAGAGAGCTTTGTGCTTTGTGGTTTCTCAGTAACTATAAATGGAAAAAAAAGTATGATATGTCTTTCCTTAATAAACAAAAAAAAATGTTAGTGTTGGCAAATTGCTGAGGAATAAGAGGAATAAAACAGTTTGGGATGTGTTATTATTGGAAAATAATCATCACATCACCCTGCTTTATTTTTCTACAACACCATACTAGGCCATGTTTTCTTCCTTACTTAGTGATAATCTCACATTTTCTCATGCTTGTCTGTTGGATAGAAACAAATGGGTCAAGTTGCTAAAAATATGATTTTTTCTTTTTTTATCATATGGCATCTTTGGTTAGGTATCTT
>JAOTRR010000004.1:9517693-9531987 GCA_028570945.1 Gogo arcuatus
GGGAGCCAAATCTGAACGGCTTGTTGAAGCACATGTTTTCTGAAATAGGCAGCCTAAAAGAAACTGACTGGGTTGTCTTATGTCAGAGTTTGTGGGTTGGTAGGCACTCCAGATACCCAAATGTATGTGCGCAAGCACTGAAAATGTCAGTTTTTCATAATATGTCCCCTTTCAGGCAACTTTGGGAACTTTTGTATATTGGATGCATCTGTGTAGTAACATTTAATCCATTTTCAGAGCTGGCACATTGCGAGATAGCCTACACACCTGCTTAACTCTGAATACGACCCACTTAACAGGACTTATTGTGTTCCTAGGATCCGGAAAGTTTTGGCTCAATGTTGGAGCTGTCATGGAGAGGGTCAGTGGTCATCGAACTGGGCGGAGGAGAGACAAGGACATTCCTTAAGGACGGAGATGAGGTCACACTCACAGGTGGGACTGAAGTGTGTGTGTTCAGTGTATTTGGGTATGTTTTTATCTCTCTATGCATACTCCATAGCCACATAATGATAGAAATATAGTATGTAACCTACACTATATGGCCAAAGTATGTGGACATCTGACCATCAGCAAGATAAGGTAAGATGAGACTTTCCTTCACTGGACCTCAGGGGCCCAAACCTCTTCCAGAATGACAATGCCATGAAGGCACTAATGATTCACTTTTTGAACTAACTACCTCTTTTTCCATCTTATGTCCTTGTTTTTGTTCTCTTCAGGTTACTGTGAGGGTCAGGGATACCGTGTTGGTTTCGGATCATGCCAGGGGAAGATCGTTCCTGCCCTAAAGCAGTGATGCTCCCCATTCTTCTCCTTCCATCTGTCCATCCATCCTGAAACCAGCTGGGCTCTTCACGCACCAAATAATGCCTTATCAGTCATGTTTAATTATTCTTGACCTTTTCAGTGACATCTGATGGAGTGCACACAAGCTATTGTTATTACCTCATTGGAGTTTCACTTAGCCAAAGCTCTTCTCTGGGCAGAAATGATTATGATTGTTTATGTGTGACAGCCAGGGAAATTGAACGGAGATTGGATTAAGCACATTGACTTTTGTTTAATAATACAAGCATGTCCAGAAACTTTCCATTGGCTTTTTTTTAAAATACTCCAAAAATGCAAGCAATATAAGATATTCATATTTGATATATGGCTTCTTAAAATTATGTATGTTAAATGTATTTTTGTTTATGATAGGAAGGCAAATACAGAAAGGTTCATATCCATGAACCAGTGACAAAATTAATTCAGTTTTGAGTCCAAGTCGGCAGCGTATTGCTGCCATGCCAGAAAAAGTAAAATGGATCAGTATCATGTTATAATGTGAAAAGTTTGTGTTAATAAGGTATTTCTCATGTTATAACAAGATATTTTCATGTTATTATGACATACAAGCTTATCACATTATAAAAAGATAAATTATCATGTTATGACGTGAAACGTTTTATAACATTATCACGTTATAACAAGATAAATAGTATATTGTTATATCAAGAAAGGTTTCTTCTTATAACGTGATAAGCTTCTATGTTGTAATAACATCAAAATATCTTATTATAACATAAAAATATCTTGTTATAACAGTAAACTTTCCATGTTATAACGTGATACTGATCTGTTTTTCTTTTCCTGGTGTGGCAGCAATACACTTCCGTAGTTTGAGTTTTAACTCACTAGCAATGTCCTCCTTTAAGTAGTTCAGTAAGTAATTACTTAGTGACTAAAATAAAAGGTCAAGGAGTTATCTTTGGAAACCAGGAATGCAGTAGTAGCCAGCTATCTAAACACTGAAACATTAAAGGGGCCGGCTCACCCTTCCCAGAAGTACCGAGTCGCCATTTTTGCATTCATGGATATTCCACTGTTTGATTATGAATTGTAATGTGAAATTGAAGATACTTTGTCAAAGATGTTATATTTTAAATTCTTTGACTGACTGTTCCATTTTCGTATGGTTATTCCGTTATAATGGACCAGAACCGGCCTCAGCTGTCTCGTGGGTGGCCACAAAGGAAAGAAAATATCAGGCATATTCTATTCAAAACATCTTTGTTTCACACAGAGATGCAGAAAAAGTCTGAGATGGATTTTGAAGAGATGACTAACAATGAATTTGCAGAGGTTTTGCTGCACAGAAAGCTAGCAGAGTAGCAGTCGTGATTTCAAAACAAAAACAACGAATTGGATACTGGGAAGGGTGAGTTGGCCCCTTTAAACTGTAAAGAGAAAAAACGTACAGGCCAGCTGGCTTTGTACCTAATACCATTCTCCAGGAACTAGCAGATTTTTGCTGAGAGCAATAACACAGTGTATGTTTCAGCTGGTTGTAGTAAAACTAAAAGGTAAAGTTTTTTGGTTAATATCTGAGAGCACAGCTAGAGTCGGCCACCTCTCTTCTTTAGTTTCATCACGTAACAATAATGACCCAGATAATAACAAGCATAAACTGGCACAGTGTGTGCAATTTACGTATCAATGATGTCACAACAACCTCGTTTGCTAATCAGGAAGATGTCAACACAGCTTTATTTTAATGATCGTCTTTCTTCTTTCTTCTTCTTCCTGCCATCCCTAGAGTATAATGTGTGATTTAAATCAGTCAGCATTTCATCTTGGTGATTATTTATTTCATCTCCACACTCTCACTCCGTGATGAGCAGATTCAATTCAAGTTCACACAAATATCCAGTGATTAATCTACCAGCTGGCAAAGATGGTCTGTCAGCTTGATCAGCTATGCCTGTGTTTTGGACACTGGTAGCTGGTCAGACTAAGCTGGATTTTTCAGTATGGCAGTATCACATGACTGAATACAATCAGCAACTGAATAAACATTGCAACTTCCAACTTGTGCAATTTGCACACACTGGCTGAATGTGTGTGCTAAATGGTCATCCCTTTTCTGCCTTTAGAAAAAGTTTGATTAAGTAAAACTCCTAAGCTTTTTAATAGCCTCTGGTGCATAAATTCTTCAAAGATACAATTTTGCAAAGGCGCTGCTTGTTTCTCAATGTGAAGTCTAATTACCAAAGGCAGTGTTATGTTTATTTCTGTTTGTTACTCACAAATTGGTAATTAAAGTTACTGATGTCTGTTAGCGCCGCATGCGTGTGTTTAATCCATTAGCACTCACAACGTAAAAGAGCTGTGTCATTTGATTAATTACCCTGTCTACACTCTAAATTCACCTGCTGTGGTTTAATGACTTGTAATGATCTAGCTATCGGTGTTTCGTCTCAGTGCTGGGCTGCATTTAAACACACCATAATCTCATTCCTCTCATTACAACATCTATTACTGTGAGTCGCTTTCTGCTCTTACTGCCCAGAGGTCATTCAGGTGAGAAATCTTTCCTTGATAAGGAATTAAAGAGAGTGGTGCTGGCTAGTATTAGCATGTTAAACATGCATATCATTTTAGAGCTCTATAGTTTGATAACATGGACATGGTCCAGCTTGGCTATGCATCATTTTACATCATAGTTCTTTTTAGCATCTTACCATTGTCAGCATATTATATATGAAAATAATTTGGCTCCATTACTTGCTCACTGAAGGTGAGGAAGGATTCTTTTAGGTGGCATAAAGCAAATCACAGGTATCAACAAAGGATTTATATCTTTTAGTTGATCATCTTTTCTCTACCCTGAAGGACTAATCTTACATTCACACTAGCATGTCACTCGTGTCCTTTGCTGGTGTGCACTGTCCAGCACTTTTTTAAGTTTTGGTGACAAACTGTAGTTGTTATACTGTATATAGCTTCTAAAGCGAACTAGTTACACACAAATGCACACATTAGTGTGAAAGTTATTTTACATAACATGCCACCCTTCACAGTAGTTTCATGTCAGATTAGCAAAGCAAGCTATCTCTGTGAGCTACATACACTCACCAGTGGCACCAACAATCTCGGCTACTATTTTCCAAGATTTATTTTTCTTTATAATGTCTCTTTTTTTTTCTAAATTTTTGCATGCCAAACGGTAAATGCAGGTAATAACTAAAGTTGTGAGTAGGGAACTGAAGAAACTTTGGACCACAAGCACGATTTGACTGGTCAGAGGAATCACTCAAACCGATCGTTTGGATTTGTCGATTTACTTTATTCACATAGTATTGAGAAAATCTGTATTTTTTTCTTTAAATGTTGTGCTATTGCTTGTTGCTGTAACTGAAATTACAGCTCAATTCCATGTATATTTTCACCAGTCACATTGCTATTTGTTAGTATAGGCTAACAGGCTAATACTTCACCCAAAAGTGTTAAACTCATCAAAACAAAATCAGATTTAGAAAGTTCCAAGTTCAATGTCCAGTGACCAGAATTTGTAAAAGTACCTAAATTCTTGACTCAAGTAGAAGTGCAATTATTCATATACATAAATAAATAAATACAGCTTGACATTCTTCATTCAAGTTAAAGTAGAAAAATATACACTCTTACATTTACTTCAAAGTATTAAAGAGTGCAAGAAAGATTCACAAAATAAAAAGATATCTGCATTAAATCACACCCTAATTATATTTAGTTGCTGCTGGTAAATGGATCTGGGGAACATGGGTAAAACTAACAACATAGTAAACTAACAGCTTTATTTTTAATCTCTCAAATGGTAGCTAGCATGATAATACAGTAACTCTGATAACTTACATAAATACAGTGTGTAAATAGTAACACTGACTACAGTGATAAGTATTAGGTCTAATTCTGATTTAGATCAAATCCTTGTAACTGTCTGATGGTAAAAAGTCACCTTATGATTTTACAAATATATCATTATAGAGAAATAGTGATGTGTTTGGAAATGAAGTGAGGAGAAAGTAGAGATTTTCTTTTTAAATATAGTAAAGGTCAAAGGTATTAGGTGCATGAAAAAAAAAATAAGTAAAGAACAGATACATAAAAACCAGACTTAAGTACAATAATTAAGTAATATAGTATTATAAATATAGGATTTGGTTACTTCCTACTTCTGCCTGGTGGGCAGAGCTCCTAAAATGAAGTACAAGCAAATCAAATAGCTAAACTTAAGAACCTTCTTGGCAAGGTTTCATTATTAACCCACAGGTTATATGGAAATTTAACTCATGTATTTTCATAGTCTAAAAGAGTTTAAGATAAATGTTTGACATAATGTCACCATCATACACATCACACCATCACATTGCACCATTACAATGGTTATTGATTTCTGCTTTTTAAATGTTGGAACTTCAACATCCAGTGGCTTTAAATTGAGCTTTTCCAAATATATGCATTGTCTGGAATACAACAATTTACTATTTTCAGCTACAGCTCATATTTAAAGCTTCAACTGAAGGCCTTTTATGGTGGCATGGTGTAAGAATACTGGCCCAATAATTCAGACGTTTACATGACATTTTAGTGGTTTTACATTTTCTGGCTTTACTAACATCCCAAATGAATAAAAAGAAAAAAACACAAGGGCCTAATAGGTATTTGATTTGTCACTTCTTTTTTCCACCTTTTTTCATCTCTAAGTTAAGCAAATAAAAGTTATAGCTTGTAAAGCTGTGTACATTTCTATCGTATAGTTGTGCATGTCATTGCTGACTGTGAGGTCTTAGTAGGGGCTCGTCCTTTAATCTGGGTAACAGACGGTACTGAACTTGAGGTGGTGATAATGTAAGGAGAGCTCACAGTGGGTTTCACCTTAAGCTCACATAACAGAGAAAGACAAAGACAAGGATGAACTACAACCAACAGTGAAACACACTGGAATATGCACAATGATATGCATTCATGCAACATATAATGTTTGTGACAAAGTGGTGGAAATGTCATGCTGTCCACTACAGTGCATTTCAGATAGGAGTAAGGAAACACAAAATTAATTTAAGTGTGCAGACTGGTCAAAGGCCAAAAACTGTAATTCCAGTGCTAAGGAGTGTCACTGAAAAAATCTGATGTAATATTGAACATTCTGACATGAAAGGTTTATTCATTCATTCATTCATTCATTCATCTTCAGCAAGCTCCTGAGTCAATACCACCTTTGACTGCAATTACAGCTGCAAGTCTTCTGGGATATACTGTATCTCTGTCTGATTTGCACATCTGGATCCTGATATTTTTGCCCATACTTCTTGGTAAATTTGTTCAAGTTCTGTCAGATTGGAAGGAGGATATTGTTAAACAAAAATATTAATCTTTCTCAATCTGTGTTAAATTAATTGTTATGAGAATTATTTTGGCACCGTTGAAAATCTAAGAAAATCTGTGGAGTCGCTGTGTATAATATTTTACATATTTTTCTCTTGAAGTGTGCCAATAATGTTAGACTTGACAATAAATTAACACGTAAACACTTTAAATGAACAAAAATGACAGAATTGTATTAGCTTAGGTCAAACAACATTAAAAATGTAATCATGTTAATTCTTTCACACTAGATTTCATCTTCTGTTAGAAATGTTAAAGCGTAAAGGTGTGTTTCTAGACTTTCAAAGGGTTTTTTTTATGCCACTTTGGTGTAAAAATGCTGGCACAATATTTCAAATGCTTGTGTGATGTTTTGCTATAAATAAAATTAACACCATGAGGCCAAAGGCCTTTCTGACCTGCTTATTGATTGACAAGTTCGAGTTGTGCATTGTGGAGCACACAGTGTGCAAAATTGAAGCCAGTGTGCTTTATGAAACCTTGCTAATGAATTATGTGACACAGATGACACATTCCATTAGTTTTATACCAAGAGGCATAAAAGAAATCCATAGCTATACACAGCCCTGAGCATGCATAAGGAATTGATGATGCAGGCTTAAGGCTTATTGTAAACGTAAGTTAGTAAAGAATCTATTCTTATTAATATAAGCCAATCTACAGACAAATTAAAGGGGTAAAAAACAATATAAAGTGTCTTAGAAATGTGTTGGGCCACCATGAGCCTCCAGAACAAGTTCAATGCAGTGTAGTATATTCAAATAGTTGGAGTTATGGGGACTGTGAAGGCCATAGCATATGATTTACATCATTTTCATCTTTATCAGATTGTTCAGTGAGCCCTCATGCTCTGTCGATTGACTCAGGATAGAAATGGTTCATCATAGGATAAAGGTGATCAGTCTGAAAAATTTGTCTTGATTTGCAGTGACGTTTCCCCCTTTAATTTGCCACCCATCTGTACTTCTACAGGAAATGAAATATTGCCTTCAGAAAACAAGACTTTCTTGGATATGGTTGATAAAATATTCTATTAAAAAGAAGACTTAGGGTGAATTATTTACTGATATTGATGTGAATCATTGCACCTCTGAGATTTTAGTCATTTATGAGTAGGAAATAATTATGATTCTCCATTACATCCCAAAACAAGTCTTTCTTCATTTTTCTTTCTGGTGCACATTACTGCTACAACTACCCATTGGTCATTTTTAGACCTATTTGAGAATATTACCTCTTGAAGAAAAAAAAGCTGTATATCTGATCACTGAGGTAGCTATTTTAAAAATGACAGTAAAAGATAGGGTGCAAAAAGGAATATGTTTCCCAACAAGACTCTCAAACAAAATTTATAGTCCAAACAAACCATCTGTCAAGAAAAATGATGAGTGGCACCTAAATGAATTTAACAGAGGACTAAAAACTGAGGCCCTCTTAACTTGATTAACTGCTGGATTGAGCAGGACATAAGTACACACATTGATAGAGAAGCAGCTGGCAAAAATTAAAGTCTGTACATGTGGCCCTATGTGTCTACCTAATAACATGAACCACAAAAAAGAACTTTGGATTCATTTTATCAGCAAAGTTGAAGCCTTGAGTAATATTGCAATTTCGGGAAAGTTCAGGAGGTTTATGGGAGTGTTAATGGGATTTTTAATAAAAAATAAAAAGATAGAAGGTCCATGTATTTGGAAGGTACTTTATGGTAGGTCTTTGTTAGAGGGGGGTAAAATTCCCCTATAGGTGGCAGGATTTCAGCTGCTGGTTGGAGCAGGTTACTTTTCACCAATTGTAACATGTTGGTTTGACATGGAGAACTTCGAAGTATCATGGTTTCTGTGTATATATCTGCTTACAACTTCATATTTTCAGAAAGAATGACATTCAGTGCTGTATAACACTGCAGTGGCAGTATTAGGTGTTGATTAAGAGAACTATTATATTATTCAGAATGTGCTCAGACTGAACATCCTTTCAACATACTTTGTACTGTTTGACTTTAAAGCATACAGTTGTAGTAGTGTAATGATTTCTAATCCCACAAAGTGACTGGTGTGGGTTCCCTTTTGAGTCTGATTCTCTCCAGGTTTCTTCCTCATGTTGTATCAGATTTTTTTTCCTTGCCACTGTCACTTCTGGATTGTTCATTAGGAATCTAAATCTTCGTCTGTTTTTCTCTAAAGCTGCTTTGTGACAATGTCTGTTGTTAAAAGTGTTATGCGAATAAAACTGGATTAAATTAAATTGTTACAATATATTTTCAAGATGACATGTTGGGGATTGCATCAGGAGTATAGCCTTTAAGGAGCAGTCAGTCAAGACATTGACTGAATTCTATAATACACTGAATTATAGACAGAATTATTTTTTTATTTTAACACATACCAAAAGCCTACTCTTTACTTCCCCCAAAAATCCAGTATAAAAACAACCACAATCATTAACAAATTAATTAAAAAAGTAACAATAAGTAGAAATAATAAAATAGGATTAAAGTTTAATTAAATTCACCAATTTTCACCAAAATTAATATGATAGTTATTTAGTGTTTGATTACACAGTACATATTGTGTATAAGGTGATCACTTATGCTAAGTTACAAGTTAAGCAGCTGTGCTACACATAATCTATAAATGATATTATTGGTGATGGGGTGATGTTTCAGTGAGTAAAGATGTCTTATTTGGCATTTGTCAGTGATGAACAGTATGCTTCATTCCCTACACACTGGAACCATGGACAGTCACCTGATTTTTAATCCAGTGAAGAAAATAGAAAATAGCAAAGCAAACAAGTGATGCAATAACTGCTTTATAATTTTTTCATAATATACAGTCGCCTCCATAAGTATTGAAATGGCAAGGCCAAGTCTTTTGTTTTTGCTACGCACTTCAGACATTTAGGTTTGAGATCAAAAGACGAATATGAGACAGATTGGAATTTAAGCTTCTATTTCCTGATATTTACTTCTAGACATGTTAAACAACTTAGTATATCGCACCTTTTGTTTGAACCCAGCCATTTATCAAGTGATCAAAAGTATTGGAACATGTGACTGACAGGTGTTTCTTGTTGCCCAGGTGTGCCCTGTCTGCCCTGTATCAGAGCCATTGCACAAGCATTGATTCTAGCCAATACAACAATTTTGAATGTCCTGAAAAATAGGAAACCACTGGTGTACAAACAACCAGACATCAAACAGGTCGCCCAAGGAAAACAGCAGTTGATGACAGAAATATTGTGAGATCTGTGAAGAAAAACCCAAAATCAACAGTCAGTGACATCACCAACAACCTCAACTGGGCAGGGGTGTAGGTATCACAATCCACCGTTTGAAGAAGACACTTAGAGCAGAAATATAGAGGCCATACCACAATATGAAGGCCACTCAACGGCAGTAAGCATTGGTTCAAAGAAGACTTTGATCTCAGAAATACACCGATCACTTATTAACATTAAAACCACTGACAAGTGAAGTGACTAACTGATCATCTTGTTATAATGACACCTGTGACAAGTTGATGTGTTGGAAGCAGAAAATGGGCAAGCATAAGGATGTGAGCAACTTTGACAAGGGCCAAATTGTGATGACTAGCCGACCGGGTCTGAGTATCTCCAAAATGGCAGGCCTTGTGGGGTGTTCCCAGTATGCAGTGGATAGTACTGACCAAAAGTGGTCCAAGGAAGGACAACTGGTGAACCAGCGACAGGGTCATGGGTGCCCAAGGCTCACTGATGCATGTGAGGAGTGAAGGCTAGCCGATCTGGTCCAGTCCCATAGAAGAGCTACTGTAGCATAAATTGCTGAAAAAATTAATGCTGGCTATGATAGAAAGCTGTCAGAACACACAATGCATTTTAATTTGCTGTGTATGGGGCTGCATAGCAGCAGACTGGTTAGAGTGTCCATACTGACCCCTTTCCACTACCAAAAGCACCTACAAGGGGCACACGAGCATCAGAACTGGACCATGGAACAATGGAAGATGGTGGCCTGGTCTGATGAATCATGTTTTCTTTTACATCATGTGAATGGCTGGGTGTGTGCATCGCTTACCTGAGGAAGAGATGGCACCAGGATGCACTATGGCTAGAAGGCAAAATAGCAGAGGTAGTGTGATGCACCGGGCAATGTTCTGCTGGGAAACCTTGGGTCTTGGCATTCATGTGGATGTTATTTTGACATATACTACCTACCTAAATATGGTAGACCAAGTACACCCCTTCACAGCAATGGTATGCTCCAATGGCAGTGGCCTCTGTTAAAAGGATACTGCACCCTACCACACTGCAAAAATTGTTCAGGAATGGTTTAAAGAACATGACAAAGAGTTCAAGGTGTTGAACAAATTCCCAAGGTTTCAATCCGATCAAGCCTCACAGCAAGAAGGTTCTGGTTTCAAACCTTGCGGCCAGCTGGGGCCTTTTGGTGTGGAATTTGCATGTTCTCCCTGTGTCTGCATGGGTTTCCTCCAGGTGCTCTGGTTTCCTCCCATAGTCCAGGCAAATTAGGCCAACTAGCTACTCTAAATTGCCCATAGGTGTGAATATGAGTGTGAATGGTTGTTTGTTTCTGTGTTAGCCCTGCAATAGATTGGCGACTTGCCCAGGGTGTACCCTGCCTTTCACCCAAAGTCAGTTGAAATTGGCCCCAACCTACCCATGACCCTGATGGATAAACGGTATAGATAATGGATAGATGGATCAGTCTGATCAAACATCTGTGGGTTGTGCTGGACAAACAAGTCTAATCCATGGAGGGCCCACCATTTTACAATTTACAGGACTTAAAGGATATGCTGCTAACACCGTTATGCCAGATACCACAGCACACCTTCAGAGGTCTTGTGGAGTCCATGCCTCAAATGATCAGAGTTCTTTTCATGGCACAATGGGGACCTACACAATATTAGGCAGGTGGTTTTAATTTTATGGCTGATCGGTATATAGAGGCCATGCCACAAAATGCAAACCACTCATCTGCAGTAAGAATCAGAGGCCAGATTGGAATTCACAGAGAAATACAGAGATGAGCCACAAAAGTTCTGGAATGTAAGTAAGATGTAAATATCAGAAAACGAAAGCTGAAATTCTGATCTATCTTGTCATTTTCATCTTTTGATCACAAACCTAAATGTCTTAAGTGTATAGCAAAACAAAAGAAATTGGCCATGCCATTCCAATACTTTTGGAGGGAACTGTGTACAGTAATTCCCTGGTCACAGATAGATAGTGGGAGTTGCTCAGTATTTGCCAGCTGTTCTTTTTCATTTTATGTCTCCACATTGTGACAGGACCACCTACAATTACAAATAATTACCCACTTTTTCAGCTAATAGATAATTGCTGCAATGTCAGGCTAGACGTATTTCCCCTAATTACACTAGAGACCCTTTTATCTGTTTTCTAGTGCTGTCAAACTGAAAAAGAAAACAGACCTCAGTTAATTTCAGCAAGTAAATTCTTACTGGAGCTCTGGGTTCAAAGGCTACATGAGGTGAGAGTCTTGATTAGATTAGGGAGTGTGGTTCATCGACACTGGCCTCAGTCGCATATCATGCCACTGGCCAAATGCTTTATTTAAACCTGTGCTCATATATCCTGGAAAGATTGTGAAATGTCAGAGCCCCTGTGGAGCTGTGCAAATTAACTTTCCTCTTTTTGCCACAGGAATGAGGATTCCTGAGTATGACAGACATCAAGTGCTATAGCTTGTTGAAGATTGTTGCCTTTGAAGTGTGCACCCTCCACAGAGATCCAAATGTGTGTAAAGGGATGATTTCACAAATGAGGCAAAAGACAGAGAGAAAATGACCAATGAAGTGAAAACTACACTAAGCAGAGATGGTGAAAAAACACAGTTTCTGGCACGGTGTGCATCCCATTAGTCATCTAACTAGATGCAAAGCAATGTAAATGATGCTAAATATTTTTAATTCAGTAACTCCAGCTGTACAGTGCCTTGCATATAGTGAGTATTCACCACCCTTGTACTTCACCACATTTTGTAGTGTTACGACCTGGAAATGAAATGGACTTACTTTCGGATTTTATTTTCATGAATCTATACAAAATAGCCCATTATATTGAAGTGGGTGTGGGGGGTGGAATAATCCATATAGTTGAGAAAATTATTGGGAAAAAAAACCCATAAAACTTTGAGCGTCCCATGGATCACCTGTAAATCCATCATTACAAGTATTGACCCGGGGGGGGGGGGGGGGGGGTACTTATGCAACCAACAAATTAGATTAGATTAAATTCCCTTTATTGTCACTGAGCAGAGTACAAAGCCAACAAAAAGCAATGGGGAAGGGGGTTGGGGGGTGGCATAAATTCTTTATGCAAGGCACATTATAAACACACCAGAGAGCATTAAAATCATGAGTAACTTTATTATGCGTAAGAAGATGCAGGCTAAACATAGCACAGCTGTGGCTTCAATCAGTCAAGACATTATTGTTTGATCTGCTACACATTATTCTTGATTGTGTGCTGCTTCAAGACAATCTTCATGATTTTGGCTGAGGCACTTGATAACATGCAGTTATGGTTATAATTCTCTGCAGATACATACACTATATGCTAATTGACATGGCTCAAGACAACAGAGGAGCAAATGAAGTGGACTTTAAGTAGTAGCCAAAGGCAGTCACATTTAAGAATAAAGGGAATTCCACTGAACCTCAGCTAAATGGCTTGATCTGGAGTTGAGTATCCTAAACAGCCATGTGCCGATAATAAATTTTCAACATTTTTTCACAGTTTATGACATTACCACAGTATATAAAAATGACAGTGTTTAGCAGGACCTTTCATCATTGAGCAGCATTTTAATCAAAAAGCCATTTCAAAGCTACAAATCTTTGTTTTTCAAATTTCTTCAAGAAGGAAGATATGGTGCTGCCTTCAAATGCCAATGTTTCTCCCCCAGTGAGACAGACAAACAGCCCAAAAGTGCTGCCTGCCCAGGCAGTCTCCTGCTAAATGGAAACATAATGATGGTGTGTATGTTGGTTATCATGATATGTTGTATAACTGATTATCGGCACAAGCCTCACCCTGAATTGCATTCAAGCTAGCATACTTATATTTTTGCCACTTCACTGTAAACAGATATAAATTATGATCATTTCAATGTTGAGTAGTTCTTATGAGTAGCTTTGTCAGCATGCCTCCAAGCCAGGCTTCATTTCAGCAAACAGTGTACATTAAATTTGCACACCCCATCCATCATGATTATTAGAAAAATTTACAAAACCTAAAAGGCTCCCACAAAAATATAACTTACACAGGCCCATTCACAAACTCATTCAGTGATCACTGTCTTAGTGTATTTGATATTTTGTTCTGGGAACAGATTTGTGCAGTGTTGAGTTGTTCTGCCTGGTCCTGGTGCTGTAGGTAGTTTCAGAGCTTATGGAGTGTCTAGATGGTGTGCTTCAGTGTTGGAGTAAGTCCATTTAACCTGTCCTTGCATCCTGGATAGAGGTTTGTCTGAATGACAAGAGAAGAAACATTTTGAGGGATTCTAAAACTTACTTCCTCAAAGACATATAAAGTCTGTGTCTGTGTCTTTTTAAACAGTAGAGGTTAGTGCAGGACTGTTTTTAATCCCACTCCCGTATGCTCCTGCAGACCCTCCTGACCAATCCCTGCCACTCCTGCAGAAACTCTGTGCTCCCAGAGAAAATTTCACCAATCCTGCTGACTCCCTCAGACCTGTTTGGCTTCTCCCACCTGCTCCTGCAGAAAGTTTGACCATCCCACCTGCTCCTACAAACACTCTTGACCAATGCTACCCGCTTCTGCAGAAAGTTTGACCAATCCTGCCTGCTCTCTCACAAGGTTTGACTACTACCACCTGCTCCTGCAGAAAGTTTCATCAATCCTGACTGCTTTTTTTGTTGGGTCCAGCAGATCATCAGGATCCCAGTCCCAATGCACACCTCTGGCTGGAGCAGAGGTGCTTTGAGAACAACACTAATGCTAACAGTGGATTTTCTGTTCACATGAACATTCCTGTAATTTGCTTGTGTTGCACTATACAGCTCTGGAAAAAATTAAGAGACCACTTCAGTTTTTTCTTAAATCAGCAT
>JAOTRR010000004.1:9601126-9616011 GCA_028570945.1 Gogo arcuatus
CCCTTCAGGCCCAAGGCTGCTTCTCTAGCCTTCAGGCCATGGCTGCCCCCATGTTTACTGTAACTGCTGTACATATTACAAATCAGCTAATGCAAAAATTATATAAAATGTGTCATGCATTCCCTTTTCGCCTAACAGTTCCCATGACAACAAGCGACATTTTGGTTTCTGTCTTGGTCCTGTGTCTGTCCCCTGTCCTGTCATTGCTTTGTTACCTAATTGTGGGCACCTGTTCTGTGTTGCTCCTTGATTAGGTTGTCTACGTATACCCTGCTGTTTCTTTGTTTCATTGCGAAGCAAAGTCTTGCCTTTTGTGTTCCTGAGTTGTCGGAGTTCTATGTCTAATAGTACTTCCTGGTTTTGATATATGCCTGTTTTGAGTTATTTAACTGTCTGTCTGTGCTTTGACCCATGCTAAGGACTATGACAGTGACAGCCCCGGTAAAATACTATTTGAGTCTTTTTAGCTTGCTTAGGTGTAGAACAGTAATCAACACATTTTTAGACAGGGCCATTACAGTAGAATGATGTTAATACATAAAACAACATTAAGTCAAGGGACTATTTGACATGAACACAGTTTCCCAGTCTGTTATAGATTTTCTTGTGCTCCAGTTTGTATAAAATAAATATGAATTACTTATGAGTTCATCCTTTATTTAACACGTTCAGTACAATCAGACTTTTCCCAGAACTTGTTCATTGATTACAGTTCTTAAATAATCTGTTATTACGTGCATATAAAGCAATAGTGTTTTCCTGTTTCTCTGTGCAGAGAGAACCACAGCGAGATTGAGCGCCGTCGGCGTAATAAAATGACGCAGTACATCACTGAGCTGTCGGACATGGTGCCCACTTGCAGCGCACTGGCTAGGAAACCCGACAAGCTCACCATCCTGCGTATGGCCGTGTCACATATGAAGTCCATGAGAGGAACTGGTAACACGTCCACTGATGGAGCCTACAAACCCTCCTTCCTCACTGAGCAGGTGAGCAGCGTGGCTTCACCACCACATAAATTACACTTAATTTGTTTTCCAAGAATATTTTTTTACCAATTTATACACCAATTTGGAATGAAGTATGCTTTAAGGAAAAAATGAAATTAAGTAAAAACAAACAAAAAATTCTAATGAATAAACTCCCGATTCAAAGCTCATCATACTCTCTCTATATACAATTTAAACAGAAGACAGAAATTAGGAAAATTGGAGAGAGGTAAAAATGCCATGGGCTGCTGTTAGGAGTTGCAGAGGAAGCATGGATGATTCATCTGATTATTAATTTTATAATATCATATTTAACATGTCGCAATCATCACACACTCACCTTAACCCTCTAAAGCCTACCTAGACAAAGAAACGCCTGGACATAGTTTTATATGTTTGCCAATTCTTAGTTTATTCTTTCAGTCAGTATCAAGAGTTATACATCATTTGATTCAGGGGAACCTACCCTTTCTTTCTAGTGCAGTGTAAAGTCACAATCGTGCATTACCTTTGTGTGAGCATTCAGTATTTGACATAAAAAAAAGGTCAGTGAAAAAAGCTTGTGTTTTGTTGAATAACTCCATAGTCAGCCAGGGTTTTTTTTTTTGTTTTTTTTAAATCAATGTGAAACGTTATATTTCGGTGTTTTGGAGCTCCATGTGAAGTTTAGTGCGAATACATTGCTTCCTCAGTTGAGTTATAGCTCACTGACACTAGGAGGCACTTTTCCTTGTGTTATTCAGTGGAATTGCTCCTACCAACATGGAGTCAGTGCACGGAAACCTCCCCTCCAGTAAGCTTCTGTTCCCATACCATGTGATTACACACACCGTAAATCGGCCGTGGTTATTGTAAAAGTGCCATTCAAGTTGCATCGGAAAGCAGAGGATCTCATGGTTCAGACACAATTTAAAGCTCGTCTTTATCATAAACGACTCAAAAGTTATTTAATGTTTTGAAGAATACACGTCTGCCTTGCATCGATCCAGTGCTCGGTTTATGAGGGTTAAAAGACATTGTTTGGCTTAGTAATAATATTTTATATTAGCAGAGGTGGTAGTATTTCGAAATAGCTTCAAATTCTTCATTCAAGTTCAAGCAGAATAATATAAATGCTTAAAAAATTAGAAGAAGATTTTAGTTACTGATAGTAAACTAGTTCCTCTTTAGGCGTCACAAAAAATATTGGCTAAGGCTAACTAACAGCAGCTTTGTCCCTACTCTTTCAAAAGTAGTGAGTAGAAAATAGAGAATTTTCTTTGGAAGTGTAGTAATTAGAAATCAAAAGTATTAGATGGAAGAAAAATTCAAGTAAAGTATAGATGCTTAAAAACCAGACATTGAATAGTAATCTGAACTGTAGTAAGAAACAGTTTCATAACACAGAAAACAAGCCAATATTAAAAATATGTGATCAGTGAATTAATATTCAATCTATAATGCTTTACACTAAATTAGCTAAAAATGAGATCCAGAGCAACAATAAAGTTGAGTCATTAATCATATTGACATTTGGAGTAAAAGCAAAATTATGCAAGTGTAATTTTTTTTTGCTGAACAGCTTCAAGGTGCCAAAAATCATGATGAATTCTGCCAAACAGACAAGATGGGGTTCTCCAGCATGATCGTACTCATCATATTCGCATTTATTCCTTCTACAGATGCTTTCATACAAAGCATTTTGCATTTGAGATTGAACACTGGCAGCTTGAGAGTGCCAGAATGTGAATGAACAACCTTCTAATTGGAACATTAACCACTGAACCATCACCGCCAATTGAGCAATTCAGACAGTACATTAGGCAAATCATAGCATGCTAATGCCTCTTGGTCTGTATCATAATGTGTGGTTTGTGTTCTTCTATAGGAGCTGAAGCACTTGATCCTGGAGGCAGCTGATGGCTTCCTGTTTGTGGTGGCAGCTGAGACGGGGCGTGTGATCTATGTGTCAGACTCGGTGACCCCTGTGCTGAACCAGCCTCAGTCCGAGTGGTTCGGCAGCACTCTGTATGAGCAGGTCCACCCTGACGATGTGGACAAACTACGCGAGCAGCTCAGCACCTCTGAGAACTCTATGACTGGTGAGACACTTAAAAGTACCTTAAATAGCCACACGTGTCTACTAAAGATAGATACACAGAGATTGCCTAGTAAAATGAACCAAGTTAGGACTAGTAAACATATCAGTGGCAAAAACAAGTGTTTTAAATTTGTTGCCAAGGTGCCAAACAAAGGACAGGAAAACTGCTATTACTGTTCATCTATGTCAGCATTTGTATTTTTCAGTAACTGAACTGATGGATTATTATATTCAGTAACTACTATGAATTATTATGTAAATACGGTGAAGGTAATAGGAAAGGTTTGTAGTTATAAGAGCGAGGAAGGTAAGCATGGACCTGCTGATGGATTCTGGGACTTTAAGAGCCTAAAAGAAGTAACTTTGGGTTATTGTTGGACTGTGAAGGTCTGTGATTCATTTATTTTAATGCAGGCTACAATATAAAATGTGTAAGACATAAAAACATGCTGTTATAGGAAAAATAAATCAGCAATAGGGTAGTGTTGATTACTTTTTCCTCTAACAGCTTGTTTTAAAGTGTTTTAGTCCCCATATACCAGAGCAATTTGGCAGTGGTTACCTTTTTTTTTTATTTTAATAATTGTCTGCCTTTAAATGAATCAATCTTTTTTTCTTTGTTAAATAACTACTTTTTTTTAATCACCCATTATTATTAAGTCTAAATTATGTTGTGTCTCTGCCATCCAAGTCCCTGTGATTGAGCTGTTACTCTACAAACAGTACCATGAGCATATTCATGTGAAGCTGTGATTTGCCTTGAAGTCAGCACTACTGTCTGAGCCTTAATCAACACATTCTGACCAACTAGAGTTAAGAAATTGAAAATTGAATTGGTTTATTAATACTGAAGTTTATGATTTGTTAGTGCAGTAAATAATGTTAATTGCGATGAAGCATTACTTAGAAAATATACTGTACTTTTAACCTAAAACCAATTCAAGATTTATAATTGCATTCTAAACACTTACAAGAATTGATTTTCTCTAACAAATAAACTTGTACTTTGATGATGCAGAACTGATCCAAATGTAAATGAAGGATGTGGTTTTGTTACAGCGTGCATCAAACTAAATTTACTACACTTTCTGAGGAAGTGTAATTGTCCTTCTTGGCAATTGTGGTCACGGTACAATCCAATCTGAGGTCTTTAATAATGATTTCTAAGAACTTGGACTAATGGCTCTTAATAAGGCTTTCCTCAAACAGCTGTATTTGTTTTATGAAGTTGCTGCTTGTGCTGTTCATGTTATTCCCGAACAGTTAGGAACCCTAGTGTGTTGTTTTGAGAAAGTAGCCTGTAGGATATTAGCAGGCAAGCATCATTCTGACACATTTCAGTGCCTGGAAGTGTAAATCCTGCTGACTGGTTCAAGATTCATCTTTCTCCTACAGGTGATCTCATATATTACCAATTTCCTCGCCAGAGGGCACTCTAAACACGCACATCTCTCATTCCTCTCTCCTGCTCGCTTCCTGCCTGCAGCGTTCTCTCTCACTTTGTCATTTTAAAGAATAGTTCACCCTGCTAACAAGCAAGATAAATTCCAATATGGCTAACTTGCATTATGTAAACGAGATTGTTCTTATTGAATCTGAAAAAATTTTATTCACTACTATTAATGTAGGATATTTTCCTAATTTCCTGTAACATGACCATTTGGGCACGTCTGTTTGAGCTCAAGTCTGTTATCATGCTCAACAGTTACATTGCTTTATATTTTTATATATTATTACTTCTTATGTATGAGTGCAGTTTTGACAGCTAAAATAACTACAAATGAAAAAAAGTCCTACAAAACAAGAAGTGTATTTCAAATTGTGTCCTAAAATTGACAGTAAAGGAGGCTGATACTTTATTTGCTGCAGTGAGATCCATTTAAAAAAACAAAAACAACAACACTTTTAGAGTTTATATGTGGGGTTGTTGATTTCACAGTGTGAAATCAATACAGATGACTATTAACTGCACCAAAGTACTTAAAAATAATTTATCCAGAAAACGTATCCTAAATTAATCTGACAATGGAGAGAATGTTTACATAGTCATTAACAGGGGTAGGGGATGCATTGATTAGTTGACTAATCAATACTGGTACTGATGGAATTCTGATCCCACCCACTCCTGCAGTTAATTTTGTTATCTGTTAAAGCTAAATAAATTTTAAATCTTTGCACTGTAGCATAGTGAATTCTGTTATGGCCAGTGCTGTGTGAAAGCGCACATTTGGTGCCATGGTTTGCATGTCATTTTCCAGTCCTATTCTAGCCACTTGAGGTGGTTGTCATAGCTGTCAATCTATAATCTTTTTGTTTTTGTTTTTTTAAGATGCTACTGATACTGGAGTTGAACTTGGTAGTTGAGCTCCCAGGTCTTTATCAGCTTGGAAAAACCTCTAAGACACTGCTATAGACATAGCACCCTCTATCTAATGGTGGGTATACACTGTGTGAGTTTGGGCTATCCCAGACAAAAGATGACAAATGTAAAAGAAACGTGGCGATATCTTTGGTTTTGACTCCAGAATGGTGGTCCTATGTCGCACTGTGAGAGAGGTTCAAAGATGGCTGTTGTCACGGTCTTGTGACCAAAGATAGTCTGGGACAAAATTCTGACAGTGTCAGAAATTTAGCATGACAATCTCACAATATGACTGCTGCTACGACCTACATCTACTAATTAACCAATAGAAATGCAGCATGAAATAGTTTGATGCACTAATCAACCTGAGATTGGCGCCAAACCCAATTCTTTCTTAGCTTCACGGTTTACCACTATAGCGGCGCAGTTTGATTACGCACACTGATGACGTTTTGTATGTTGACTTGTGTCATAGCCTACGATTGAGTAGGTTTTATCATTGTACAGTCAACATTCATCAAACTTGATGTTGTACTCAAGTTTATTAGATCTATGTCTGAAATCTCAGTCTGTAGGTGCCATAAGGAAGGCCTCTTATTGAGCTATAAGGAGGACTTTGATGATGGGCATGAACTTCCACGCTGCACACCATTTTAGCTGAGCCACCGGGTCATTCACATGAGTGCATTTTAAGAATTAGAATATGTTTAAATAGTGTAATTTGATACACAGATTTGAAATGGGTAATGTATTTTGTGCCTGTTAATTGTTATTCAACATTTAACTGCACAAAATAGCCTAAAATAGCAATGTCCTGAATCAGTTTTTGCTAATAACTAGAAAATATTTTTAGTCAACTATTTTTTTTTATAAAGTTATTGGTCAACTAGAAAAAATAATATTCATGCAACTCATACAGTACAGGTATTAAGCCAACATGCCTTTTCAATGCATTTTGCATCCTTTCAACTTTTCTTAAATATATAATGTTCAAATCTCTTTCCACAAAGATGGAACAATCTACCCAACTTTTTTTTGCCTTTACAGATTCCCTCATACACTAAAAATGCCTAAACATTCCTTTAAATATTTGTTGCATTCCACCAGATTCCACCCCGAACTCCACTTCCCAGAACACACCGCGGCCTACAAACATGCCCGCCATGGACTACAACACCCAGCCACAACACGCGTTGACACGTTCACGTTCACCCGATTTCTGATCATGAACACCTGTTGCACATTACACTCACAGCCTACATATACAAACTTTGGACTCTTTCTCATTTGTTAAGTAAACGCTCAGTATGCTGTAAATGACTTTACCAAGCCTTGATTATTCATGTTCTGATATTCTGGCTTTGACTGTCTCTTTCCTGTTTTTTTTGCCCTTGATTTATTGCTCTTTGCACATCGCCTGACCTTTTGCCTGTATTTGACTTTGCCTCTGATTAACGTTTTGGATCTGTCTGCCTGAACTGTTAATAAAAAGCACTAACCTGTATGTGCATCCATCTCAGAACAGTTTCCTAAAAATATTTATATGAATAGCCTTGTGTGAACTTCTCCTTTAAGATTAAAGCATCTTAGCTGTGAGAGCCATTCCAGTCCAGTTTACTCCTACTGGAAAGAATTGTGTAGCTGACATGGGCACTGACTAATTTCATATGAAACTGAGATTTTGAGCTGGAAATTTATGTAAGCTCTTTTTCCATCATTGAAGTCAGCATGTTGTAAAGGCCAACATTTTATATCCTCTGTGTTGTATGGTCATGTTTGATTATATTTGGTGGTGGTTGTATTTGTTTTGATCCCTGTTGTTGATGTAGATCTGTAATATAAGGCGTGGAGGTAAATGTCCCAATGCATTGTGGGTAATGATCATTAGGAATCTAAGGGGTAGCTGTATCCTAGATTATTCTTATTCTCAGGAATAATTTGATTGACCTCTGCTTGATTATAGTCTCTTGTGAGTTAATGGCGCTCTTGTTTTACACTGCTGGAGGTCTGCATCTCTTCTGAGACAACAACAATGCGTGTGCTAATATGTAATCGGTGATCTGATGTATGAAAGATATGTTTAAAGCAGCGAATGGTCCAGGGTGATGCAGTGTAGAGCAGTTTCTGTCTAGTATTGTGATTAGGAATTTTGCAAGTACTTACCAAAAAATTATTTTTAATAAAAGGAGTTGAGGAATGGGAAGCCATTTTCATTCACCATGACTAATCAGCATCTTCATTTGAACTGACAGACAAAGAGAAGCTTGGAGAGGAGAAGACACTGAGAATGAAAAATGCAGAGTGCCAAAGGAAATTGGTTTGGTAATATTTCTAACAAGAGTATGGCAGAAAAAAGTGATCATAATGCTTTTTTATGATGCACAATGCGTATCACTATATTTAGTTGTGCTAAGAGAGTCATCAGAACAGCAGTGTCACAGTTAAGAAATGAAGAATTGAGTTTAATGTTGTTTTGTTTTAACATCTAAATTGTTTACGTGGTAGTCTGGGGAAAACCCGTGGGATGTTGCTTTAGCTGAATTCTCAGAAACAACACAGCTAGTCTAGACTTTCTTTAATGTTCATTAAATAAGGAAGCAGTTTTACTAAAGCAGCTGCAAAAACAACCATAGGATATGAATAAGGACTGGTATAAATGTTTCCATAGTTTTCATGGTCATATTTTTATTATTTTTTTATATTATACTGTTATACTGAATACTGCATATTATAATGTTACAGCAGTTGCTGATTTCTCCTTTTTCACTTTTAGGGGTTACCAGAGTTTAAAATACTGTAAGCTGTGAATAAAATAATATGTGCAAAAGAAAAACATATTTCAGTTCAGTTTTCGAAACTTATATAGTAGAAAATGTAAAAATCTCACTAGTTGAAGGGCTTTTCTCAAGCTGCCACATATTTAAGATGCAAAAATGGAGGTAACATGAAACTGTTGTTATAAAACGTTTTACCATGCGTAGGTAACAATTCACTTCGACTTTTAGAACTCTTGATAATACCAGCGATCCTGATGATACTAGGGTTCTTGAAAGCAAACTTGGCCAAGTTCTCTGGGAGGGATGGTGTACTCTCTCCCTTGTCAATCAGAGCAATACTAACCAATCATGGATATCTATGAGGTTGTGTATGCATAAGAGGGCTGATCCCACTTTCCTCCACATGTGTTCTGCTGCCCTGTGATGTCGGATGAGCAGCAGTTTGAAAAGATGTGCTGTCTGGTTTCATGTGTTTTGTAGGAAATGTGTGCCAGTCTTCACCCTCTCCAGTTGGGAGATGATAGGAGAGAGCTGGCTAGTGAGCCGGAGCTGGCAGACAGTGAAAATGCAGCTAAATCCATAACAAGAAAAGAATATTGTGACATTATGCATGACAATATCTATTTCATTACATTGTCCAACCTGAGTACACTTATAATAAACGGAGCTGTGTGTATAGTGTCAGGCTTTACCAAGAGAGACGCCTGGATTCATTCAGTCACTGTCATCTCTCAACATTACACACGGTTTTGAATCACTGCAGCATATCATAAATATTGAGATTAATTTCCGGTTATAAAACCTATCTCTAAAACAATCCATCATCACTTCCAGACAGCGGTAAAATTTACGAACATCCCAGCTGAAGTGTGTTATATTAGATGATAGACACTGAAGAATTCCCTTTCATGTCTAGGGGAAAAAAATAATTCTATTTGCCTCCATCTTTCTAATGTTCCTGTAGCCGGTCCAGCTAAAATATTGAAAAGCTCCCAATGAGGTTTTGATAAGCTCATATTTTTCAGTGATAAAGCAAGCAGCTAAGAGATTTTTCTCTCTTCACTCTCCTCTGCTAATGTGCCTTTCAAAGTTGAACCGTTATGTATTGGTCTTGCATGCATAATTGAATTGCGCAATCTGCTGGTTAACGCTTGATTCTGTCTGGAGTGAGAAATGATGGTGGAGCATTCGGTGGAGGCTCAGTGATCATCAATCAGGCCAAACATCAGCACCCGATGATATAACACACCTCGTGTTCATTCCTGGGTATGTCCGCTCCAGGCTGAGAATGGTGCAGGAAGCATGATTACAACACTGTATCGTTTTCAACACTTAAAATATAATTAGTAAAAAAAAAAGTTAAACTGATGTTCACATTTCACTGACATGTTATTTTTAATCCAATTTGATAATACAATTGTTTTGTTGAATTATAGCATAATTAAATAACTAAAGAGTTGCACAAGAATTGAGCAAGTATTAGACCTAAAAATCTATTAGGTTTTTAAAATTAGTTCATGTCTGTTTTAAATTTAATCAGATTCATGTGATTATTTGTTCTACATTTTATTTAAACAGTTGCATAATAATAATAAGAAGAAGAAGAAGAAGAAGAAGAAGAATGTCACAAGCTCAAGCTTGGCACGCCTCGAGGGGTTACTCTCGTCCATGCGCTTGGAGCGTGTTGCATGAACCTCAAGGACTAATTACAAGGCACCTGTTCCTGATCAGAGGGGAATCATGGCGTGTGCATATAAGGACTCGGAACGCATACAGACTTTGTGAAGTAATACGCTTAGTTCCTAGTATCTGACCTTACCGAGCCATTTGTTCTATTGTTATTCTGGTTTTCTGATTCTCCGCTTTATTTTGGATTCTGCCTTTTTGTCTCTGCCTCTTTTAGTCTGTTTGTGCCTCGCGTGACCTTTGCCTGTCTTCTGTATTTTGATTCCGCTTAACGTTTTGGACTTGTATGCCTGCTTGTTGTTTTTTATAATAAACTCTTCCAGCGATTACATCCGTTCATCCACCTCATCATTACTGATGAAGAAGAAGAAGAAGGATTGTTTGGCTTTTACAAAATCATTACAAAAGTCATCTTACACTTAAGTTATTTGTCACCATGAAAATACTAGTGATTAACCTACAGATTATGACCTAACTGAAATTTATTGTTGACATGATCTTGAAAGCTTGCCTTTTATGTGATAACAAAGAAGCTGATTGGTTTTGTTTGGTCAGTCAGTCGGTCTTTCTCTCTCTCTCTCCCCGCTCCGTTCCTCCCTCCCTACCTGAATGTGTGTATGGTGCCTTGCATTGGCATCCTGTCCAGGGTTTTGTTCCTGCCTTGCATCCGGTGTTCCCAGGATAGGCTCCATATCCACCATGACACTGACCAGGCTGAAGCAGTTACTGAAGATGAATGGTTAAAAAAAAAAAAAAAAAACTCAATATGACAGATAAGGGTTACAAAGTAGACATAATATGTATTCAGCCAAATCCAGAAAGCTATAGGCATGGGTCAAGAACAAGACAAACACAAAGCTCAGGAATCCACAGTAACACTGGAAAAGATTTCACAAAGACACAACAGGGACAAAACAGACAAAATAATCAGGGTCCAAAACAAAACAGGTGAATAGAAACAAGTAAAAAGCCAATGGCAGGTTGTGGGGCAGAGACAAGACCAAAACTAACTTGAATATATGGTCCTCCTTGCCATGGAAACCGCAACGAAACTGACACACTCATACCAGCACCACACACAATACAGTGTCAGTGTTGTGCTGAGAGTGATCCTCCTTCCAAGTAATGTCTACTCACTGGTGGTTCTGTGATGGTTCTGGTGTATTCATGAATGAGGTACACAGTAGTGATGTGTCATTTTCCAAATGAGTCGGCTCTTTTAGTCAGCTCTTAGGTGAAAGTTGGGAGGGTTTTTTTGTAGATGTAGGCAATTGGGATATTCCATTTATCAGGATAAGTGGAAATGAATCTTCTTAATGACGCACAGACACAGTAGGGAAAATAACATTAATGTAGGGATGCTTACTTTATTTGTAGTGCTTTGCTGATTTTTCCAGTTATTTAAATAGATTTTATAAAATGCAATGCAAAGTAATGTTGTTAATTTGAAGGTAGGGTAAGACTTCTTGAAATAATTCCAGCCATAATTAGGCAGAGAAGAACAATCACAGATATTGTAGATATCGAAAACTTAAAAAAAAAAGCAACAAGGCATTTGGGAGAAGAAAGGGTCATTCCTTATTGGTGAGCTGAGCCAATGGTATCTTGGTATCTCTTGGTATGTACAATGTGTCAAATCCTGTTTACTACTGATGAGAATTTGGGCTCTTTGGCACAGCCTCAGTAAGAACTCTTTCAGCTCTCAAAGGGCTAATTGCGTTTTTTCGAAGCCGGACAAAGTATACAATGTTTATGGTATCTTTTTCTTTTACTAACTATGACTGAAATTGTTTCATAAAGCCTTATTCAACCTTTTAATGAGCAAGCTACCATTACCGTTAATGAACTGCATGTTACAAAACCTATTTCAATAATTGCAACTGACAGTATCCAGAATTTCCATCTTACATCTCTTTTAATATGTGCAGTTTTATTCAACTCTCATAATTACAGATGTGTTTTGTTGTTATCTCTGTGGTTCTGGTCAAACATTGATACTGACAGTATCAATGCTTGGGCTTTTTCCCAATGCCATCATCTGGGCCAATCTGGCACCCGTTTCCTCTCCCTTTCAGTTGATACCAAAGTCATTTCCCAAACTAATTTAATTTAAAAACTTTATTTTTTCTCACAAGTCAATCTGGTGTTGCTTAAACCGAATATTAGTGTGTTGATGAAAAGAAATATTTTGTACATTGCTCATTTTGCCCTTGAACGACCCCGTTATGTTTTGCTGTATTTCCCACCCTTTTATCTGCTCCACACTGTAGAAGATGAGTGTTGCCTAAATATTTACCCTGGCTGTCTTTAATGCCATGGGATGTTTGCTGTTTGTTGCTTCGTACCGTTCTTGGCAGCTGGAGATCAGCTTGTCCATGGAACTGCACGGCAAAGCCAAGACGAGGTAATGTAGGATGAGTGTTAGCTCATGACCTGCTTGTCTAATTACACCAAACCTGTCCCCTGGTACATGAAGCTGAACAAGTTGATGTGGTTATTAGAGGAGATGCTTCCTCGAGTGGAAGGGATTTGTCTCGCTTCTTTGAACGATTGATGTTTTGCTTGGGCTTTTTCCCAATGCCATCATCTGGGCCAATCTGGCACTCGTTTCCTCTCCCTTTCAGATTAAATCATGCCGATTAAATGATCAGAGCCCATGACTAGAGGAGATGAACCAGTCATGGGTCGCAGGAGGTCACGAAATTCATCTGTGGTTTTTGCTCTCTCCCTTTCCTCTATGTTTTTTCCCTTCCTTCCCTGCCAGGATCTTCACTCCAAAGTAAACTTCACCTGCTGAGCCTCTTTGCTGGGAACAGTGGAAGATGTTTGGACCCACACCGCACCATAAAACAACAAACAGCAACGTTGAACACTAGTGCTGCTTACTCATCCCTCTCCAAACAGACGTGGGTCACAAATGACGTTCAGACAAATTTACCGTAACCACCATCGTCATGTTTTTTATAAAGTGTGTAAATGAGAAAAGTTGTAAATGATTTAAAGCTTGTATTATTTATCTGAGGCTATTCAAGTTAGCACAATAGCAGTTTGTTTATGTTTTTCGTCTCATTCATTTAGAGAATTTATCTCAAACTTAAACCTTCTGGCTTCTTTTACAGTGAACCACACAGCCTCTATTCTGCTGCCGCTCCTTTTCAGATATTTATCTCTCATCTCTATTCTCCTAAAATAACACATTTGTGTGTAATCTGGATGGAAGCTTTCTCTAGAGCATTATGCGATGAACTTATTTTATGATAAGTTCATATTTCTATGCCATTTGAACTCCATAGCAAGTTCCCATCTGACTGCTGTAAGTTTTTAAAGTCAAGTAAGTTTCTATGCAAACAGAGTTAAGAGGTCAGAGTTATTGGATAGGTTGCACATGGTGTGTCAAATTCTGGGCAGCAGATTTTGTGGAAAATTCCCTTTTAGGAGCGAGTGGTTTAGCAGCATTGGCCTGAAAATGTGGCTGGGTCTCAGCTTCGTGCGAAATGCACTGTAATTCCCCCTTTGTGCATCAGTTGTATTTCATTTAAAGTTTGCACACACACTTGCAATCGAAGTAAGTCTCCATTGAGGCTTGGGACATTAGTTGGGTATCATTAAGACATTTAATATATTAATTTTCAGAGATGTTACTTCCTTGTCATGGGTAACAAAATGGTCAAAATATTAGTCCAAAAGATTATATTTCCCTTTCTGTCATATACATATTATATAATCAGGTGTACTGCTTCTAAGAGGGCCTGGCCAGTCTTTGCTGATTTATTACTTCTTGGAATTCTGTGTGGGTTTTTTTTTTTTTTTTTGTCCGTCCGTCCATCCGTCCGTCTGTCCATCTGTAATGCTTAAGCCTGGTCAGGATCACAGTGGGCCTGGAACTTATTCTGGGAAAGCCAATGTGCTATGCATAGTAGACCAATCATGAAAGTAATCCAATTGTGTAACATGACTTGTTCAATATCATCTAAAATATAGATTGTTTTCTATTTCTAGCAGCCAGACCTCCCAGTGAAAGCCACTGTGCTGCCTGGTAAAGATATTAATAGTGAAAAAGCAAAATTATATCAGTCTAAAAGCTTGCATCTTCCATTCTGAAAGTGGTGTAAATATTCTCTAATGATGTGTATTCTCACTCCTTGATTTTTACGGCAACTTTCCGTTTCTATATTTCAGGACATTCTTTTTGAAATATTGCTTCTTCCTTAGGAGCTGGGCTCCTGCACTTCAGGAGAGGAAGTAGGAACTCCTGACCTATGTGACTAAAACTTTTATCTTGTGATCTCTAACTGCAGAGAGCTGTTTGCTTTACTAACGTTGCAGAGGTAGACTGTGGCTTGGATTTGTTATAGTGGCTCAAAGCTCAATAAACAAATCCCTGGACTGCCAGAGAGAGTAATGTATAGCATAGGCTTTGTAATCATAACTTTGTAAATCAATAAAATGTAAATAAAATGATTAATGTACAATTTGCAATTAAAATCTGTAAATGTCCATTTCCATGACAGGACATCTGGTCATGTCACTTTAAGCAGCATTTTTTTTTGTTTGTTTTTTTGGCAAGCTCAACTGTTGTGAGGATAGACATGGTTTTCTGTATTCTGATGAGGTAGAAATGAGGTAGAATCTATCGCCACAGTTACACTTTTGTTATTTACACAATACAAAGACGACGAAATAATTCATTTATGTATAAATGTGCTTTTTCTGATATTACATACAGTTTCTATATTAACAACTTAACACATGGACTTGTAATGGCTGTGGATGTTCTAAAACCCTGATTCCAAAAAAGTTGGGACGCTGTGTAAAACGTAAATAAAACATAATGCAATTATTTGCAAATCCTTTTCAACCTATTATCAGTTGAATACAATATAAAGATAAGATATTTAGTGTTCAAACTGATAAACTTGATTTTTTGTAAATACACTCACCAGCCACTTTATTAGGTACACCCATACACCTGCTGTTTTATACAGTTATCT
>JAOTRR010000004.1:9639728-9651657 GCA_028570945.1 Gogo arcuatus
TAATGTAATATGTTATACTGCTCATAAATTGTTGGATGTTGGAAAAAGACTTGCTCATCTGACACTGCTATTTACTGCTCTGTTTCAGGATTTGCTTGGTAAAGATATTTTGGAGTTTTGTCATCCTGAGGATCAGAGCCACCTAAGGGAGAGCTTCCAACAGGTATAGCAGCAGCTTTAAAAAGAAATGTCATGTATTTTTTGTATCCCTGTAACTATAGACACGTTGCAGTCCATAGAATCTACTAATCTAAATAATAGCAAGTAAGTGTATTTATTATAAACAATTTAGTTAGTAAAAATACTCAATTTCATTCAGAGGCAATGAAAAAGTAAGCCCATCCTGATGTTATTGCTTGCACATTTGCCTGTCATCGATTGTTTGGTGTCCCTGGGAAGGGGATAGGTTCGCTTTTGAGTCTGGATTCTCTCAAAATTTCTTCCTCATGACTCCTCAAGAAGTTTCTCCTTGCTACTGCTGCCTCTGGCTTGCGACAGTTGTCAGCCAGTGCAGTGTTGTGCAGGGACGGGCAAGGTTAGCTAACTTACACAGAATTTTATTTGTGTAACACTCTTAACAATAGACGTGGTCACAAAGCAGCTTTACAGAAATCCAGATGGAGATCCGCAAACAGATAAGCAAACATTGATCAGATGTTTTTACTTCAATGATGTTCATTATTTGGAGGCAGAAGATTAAGTTTGTTATTAGCTACTGTTAGCTGATGATGCTGAATTTGTAACACTACCATATTTCATAAGATGTAGCCTAATAGCCTAATGTTATGTTAGCTATGACTTTTTTTTTTTTTGTAGCTTGCTTTGATGTGTGCCTTTTATGTTGGATGGGGATCTTACTGAGGCTATGCAAAGATACCTAGATGTCACATTTTCTGTGAATGCGAATTAGTATTTTGCCCCATCCTGGAGTGCCACCCCAGCACAGTCTTTGGATCTAACCTGGCCACCCCATTGTAAAACATCTGGCTATACCCCCTGGTTTAGAATGATTGACAGTGTGATAATCTAGATTTCCCAACCTAATAATATGACTAATGGTTCAACACAGTTCTACGACAGTGTTGTTCTTGGTGAATTTGTAAATATGAATTCACAAGTGGGTACCTTTGTACTGAAAACTGATGAGCTGAGTTGAATCATTATCATACCATGATTCATAACATATCACCTCTACCCTTGAGTAGTAGTATGACTCAGCAGAGCTCATGCATTTCTGCTATCAAACATCCCCTTTGATTTGAGTTAAGTCCAAAAACCTTCAAAGCGACAGTCACTGTATGATCTGATATCTCTCTCCTCTGGAGTGCATCAGTTCTTGGTGGATTTGGATTTGTCGCGTTTGTCAATTTGATGTTTTAAAGTACATGACCGACTGAAAGGATGCAAACAGGAGCAGTTTCTGTTCTGAGAGGCTGATCAGTGTGCGACACAGGGACATTACAGATCAGGAGGGGAATCCCAATGTGGCATGAGTTGGGGGAAAAAGAGTAATCATGATTAAAGACGCTGGCCCTTTCTCTTTCCTTTTATATCTCCTTTATTAGCTTCATTCCATTCTTTCTCTCTCTCTCTCTCTCTCTCTCTCTCTCTCTCTCTCTCTCTCTCTCTCACTCTGTAGTTGCTAATTAAACCATTGTGGTTTCTCACATACTGAGCTCGACCCTTCTGTTTTCTCTGTCTTTTCACTGTTTGGAGCCAATCTCTGACTCCATCTTTTGGCTTTTCTCATACTGTGTTACTTTGTAGGGTTTTCTCAGTGATCCCAGCTCCTTAGCTCTATGTTCTGTTAGATCTCTGTTCCCTGCTGGGCTGATTTTCTCTGGAACTTTGCAGGAAATCCTGGCAGCTCATAGCTTGATGCAGTTTATTTGCAGACACAATTGACCAGCAAAGGAACAGCACAATGGCTCACAGTTCTACATAATTTCTGCAGAGTTCTCATAGTCAGGTGTGAAATAGCCCTCAAAACATTTTATGACCAAGTCTCATCCTTACTTCAGTGGCTAATTTCACTTGTGTACTGTATGTACCTAAGAACTGCTGCTGTAATCATTAAGACTGTTCTGTGCTCATCGTAGGAGTCTAATTAGTAATTTTCTCATACTAGACACTTCAATACACTCAGTACTGTTTGCCTTTACAGTATGCAGGTATAGAAGAGTAATAATTTATAATCGCATTATCCGTTGTCACCAAGAAGAGGATGGGTTCCCTTTTGAGTCTGGTTCCTCTCAAGATTCTTCCTCATGTTTCATATACAATAGAGGAATCAACATGCTGCCTGTCAAAACCCTGTTCAAATAACATGAATTCTAACCCTGGTTATGACCGTTCACACTAGCAAGAGATAAAGCAAGGCTGTATTTCCCATGTCAGTGTACAACTCAGAGCTTCATCTCAGCCGCAAGATGAAAATAAATTGAGATTTTCTCAATTTCATGTAAATTGGTTGTAGCACAGTGAAGCGGCAAATCATATTGATTAAATTCCATGAATTCCTATTAGTTTGATTCCAACTATCCTTAGCAGGATTGGCTTGGACTATGGGAGGTTGTAAAGGCCATTTTAACTCTGTTAACAGCTCTGATAATTCCAAATAAAGACCATCAGTCTAACAAACTTCAGTTTTGCTAAATAAAAGCCATGAAAACATGCTAGCTGAGTGGCAGTGCAGTTGGCTACTGGCTTTCAACATTACCAAGATTGCCAATAGTAGGCCGTCATTTGTTAAGCTGGGTATGATCAGAGTTTTAGTAAATCGTTCATACGAGTGTTTACACAAGAAATTTGGTGTTCCTGAAAATCCTGTAAATTCGTAAAAACGTTTGCATTCTACTCCTGCTACTGAGTGTGTAAATTTATACTTGATAGACTTCAAATTATATAATTTGCACAGACACTGCACTTTCATATGGAATATATGGAGTTTAAATTGCTTATTGTAATTACATTCGCAGCATTTAGCAGATGCCCTTATCCAGAGCAGCTTGCAGAAGTCTCTATCAAAAACACCTCCTGAGGGACTAAGAATACCATCAAGAAAATGTTGTGAAAACCAGTCGTTTTATATTATTGGCATTAATTAAAGAATATAAAAAATAAAGAAAGTGGGCCAACACAAACCCATAAATTAGGACAAATAAAACTAAGCATTTAATTATGATTAAAGAAATTCCACATTGTAAACAGAAGACAAGCCAACAGGAAGATTTTGTCCTGGATTATTAAAATTTTATATTATTAAATAGTTTTATTGGTATAGTAGTGAGTCAAAATAACTTCCACTTTTACCTTTCTGCCTGTACTCTCATTCATTTTGAGGCAAAATAACTTCCACTTCTGTCTTTAAGCTTTTACTCATATCATTCATTCTGTGCTCCCAGCTGTCCATGCGCTTCAAATTTTATGGCATTTTGTTGGCATCACTAAATGCAAATGAGCTGTGTCAGCAATGCGCTTTGCACTTTATGGGTGATCAACATATGCCGACACATTCGAGTACATAGAAAATCCGCGTTTCCAAAACCTCTCTAAATCTGGCAGAAAATTTTAGTTTGATATGGCTTAAGCAAACATTTACACACAACATTACTAAAAGATTGATAAATAAGGCCCAGTACCAGAGATTTCTAGCACCAGGACTTTTTTTTTTTTAAACATTTTCTTTGTGTACCAGCATTGTACCTGTGCCTAGGCACAGAATCAACTGGACTGCCTAGCTAATAACAAAAGTATTCTTTGGCTACACACCTGAACTATCCATCCATCCATCCATTATCTATACCGCTTATCCATCAAGGTCGCGGGGGAAGCCTGAGCCCATCCCAGCCGACTTTGGTTGAGAAGTGGGGTACACCCTGGACCGGTTGCCCATCTGTTGCAGGGCTAACACAGAGATGAACAACCATGCACACTCAAATTCACACCTATGGGCAATTTAAAGTAGCCAGGTGACCTAATCCACATGTCTTTGGACTGTGTGAGAAAACCAGAGCACTCCAAATGTGCAGTGTGAATTGTCTCAAATGTAAGCAGAGGAGGACATAATATTTATGGGTTAAAGTAAAAAAAAAAAAATCTTCAGATGTGTTTTTTTTTTTTTTAATGAAACTACAAGCAGTGGCAGTTGAGTATTCATCAGTCTAGACTTTTATAGATCTGTCAGATTTATAGCAAGGTCTGCAGCGATTGAGGCACTTCAACCAAAACTATTTTATATATTTGAATATTTGGATAGCTTAAATATTTGAATAATTGAATATTTTCTGTCTTATCCATTTTTTCTCTTTTTATTAAAAGAATATACTTTGTTTCAAGCAGTTTAATCTCTTATTCACTGCAGACCTTCAAAATTATTTAACAGTTTCCACTTCAAACACTGGCTATAACTTACTTTTCATGTATTTTGTGGGGAGAATGTTGACAGATCTATAAAGGGTGACCCTCATTTATAGTTAAATACCAGAAATTTGCTCCTTGAGTCATGATTGATGAACACTACTTTGCTGGTGCTTGTAATTACATTGGAGAAGAAAAAAAAACAACTGAAGTTTTTTTTTTTTTTCCGCCAGGCCATTAATCAGCTTCTTTGCATTTGCATTTCCACTGTCATTTATCTATTTATTTAATACTCCTCCTTTAAAATAAACAGAAGCTGTTTGAAATGTCAGGAATGTTTCATAGGGAATTTCTATTCAAAGTGTGCATGCAATTATTGAGGCCACAGACTCAGAGTTGTGGAACCACTTTTTTCTTTTTTCTTGCTTTTTTTTTGTTTGCTTGATAAAGACCTCCATGGCCGACATCCAAAATATCACATGATAACTGTTTGAAACCACACACTTGTACAAAAACCACATTTTTACACTCACTACCTTTCACAATCACATACATCAGTTCCAAAGCTTTAGTACAAACTTCCAACTACAGTATGACAGCAACTTCTACATGAGCTGGCAGTTAAAGACCTTATCAGAAGCCATGACAGAAGAGATTGTGTTTTTCTTGGCATCACGTTGCAAATCTCTCCTAATCAATGCCAAAGATTTTCCATGTACTTGGACGGAACTGAAGTTGGAAACTCCACAAAGTTTTGTGCTTCTCACAGCTCATTTAAGATAGAGGAAGAGAGTCAGGGGGCCATTATTTCTTTTCCCCAACAGTGTCAAACTCTTCCTGTTTACATCCTGTTTTACTTCTGGCTTCCCTCTTTTTCTGGTTTTCTACTTCCTGGATTTCTAGTTAGTAATGCCAGGTTTGCACTGTACGATTTACAGCCTGATTTTCTTATCTTAGCAAAAATTGCATATTGTACAAGAATTATCTGGCTGTTCGGTGGTCTTAGAATGCATAATGTGACATGCTCACCAATGGCTGGGATAGTCCCATTGTGACCAAAGAGAGAATTATAATAACATTACTAGGCTACATGCTTGGCCCCTGGTAAAGTGAGATGCAAAGCTACCACACAGGCTAACAGACAAAAATAATATCCTTATTGCTTTTGAAAAATGGGCATTCCGTGTTGTCCTTTTTTAACCCAGCCACAAATGGCTCCAAAGTGTTCTTCACATTTTAAAGTGTGTTTTCTTCAGGTGTTTCTTCAGATGTTTTCTTCAGGAAGATAGTGATTTTCTTTAATTTGATAGTGTGACAAGTAATAATCTTAAAGACTGCTGAAATCACACAATGTAATACAGGCTTAATTTGACAATAATGAGAATAATAATGAGGGACATGTACAAAATGGGATTAGAGGTATTATTGTTGGAGCTCAAGCCGAAGTGGGAAAGACTTGAAATGAGTTTTAATGGGTAAGACCTGCAGAAAAACTAGGGCACAAACAGGAAGTAAACACTTATGAGGGATAGAAAAGCTGTGGTCCATTGATCAGTAATGAAAAGCCTTTAAATGGTCCTTCAAATGGATGTTTCTGATGGGGACAACTGATAGAATATGTCCTCCCCTGAGGTTCTTTGCACTGTTTTTACACAGAATTGAAAAATGGCCTGTTGGGTTCAGTAAATGTAGGTTAAGTTCAAGTACAAAAAAATAACATTTGCTGCAGAAAATAAACTCCTAATATAGGTTCTAGTCCATAGCCTGTGCATTTGTATTTGTTTGTATGTATAATTTTACGAAATCAGACTTCAACTGAAGTGAACCGCAATTGTTAAATGGATTTGGTGGAAGCGTGGGTACGTTTCTGCTGCTTAGTCAATTATTAAGTTGAATGCTTGTTCTTGTTTAGAGTGTCAGCAGTTGTGAGACAATAAAACACTGACTTGATAAATGACTTGTGATGGGTGTAGGGCAAAGTCATTATCACTTAAAATGGATGACAAGCAAAGATTAAGGGTTTTGCAGATGGTGACTTCTTAAGACTTTATATATTTACGTGGCTTTTTTTTTTTGCATGCATGCATGCATCTTAATTTTGGTGAGAGTTGAGGTTAGTGGATGAATTATACAGAACCTGAGAAGTTAATGCCTTTTTCAAGCCACTTGTCATCACAGAACCCTATTACAGTTGCAGCACCTTTTTATTGGTTGTTGTTTCCTGAACATCATTGGCATTCTGCTAATAATACCATATTCATTAAATACATATTTCCTTACCTGTTATTTGTGGATATTGACATCAATTCTTGTCGTTCTTGGTGATGGAAATGCCTACAGTAGTTTATAATTCTGGTAGAGTCAGTGCAACCACATGGCACAAGTCATTTCATTTCCCCATCAATATTATTCAATTCAGAATACTGGCTTCCAAATACAATTCTCACAATATTTTGAACAAAATTTATTGAAGAAAAATTATGACTGAAAAGACTACTTTTTATTAATGAATCATAAATAATGTAAAACAATACGCATTTTTGTCTGTGTACAATTAACTAAATAAAAAAGAGCTACAAAGGTTTAATGTTGTAAACAAAATATACTATACAGGTATAATATGCAATATAATATACAGGTTCACCATTATCTTAAAAAGAAATAAAATAAATAAATAAATACATTTATAATTAAAGTTCATTGAATAAACAAAGTGACCAAGGGAAAATGATCTATGGAAACATAATGAGCTCCATAGCAGCACCCGAGGTATCATTTTAACTGGAAATAGAGCTCCAAAGTCGGCTAAAATGCCCAGCTTCTGTGTTCTCTTTCTCAGGCACTGTAGGTCGCAGCAGCACAAGCCTGGTATCATTGGAAAACTATACGGAAGAGCTCTTTTTACTGTTATGATGTGGTTGTGTGTAACCGTATAACATATAATGCGTGTTGGTCATTGTGATCCAGAGCTGTGGGTCACTTCATAAGTGGAGATCACTCCTAGTATTCGCACAGGCTCTTCACGAAATAATGCGATCATGTGACCAGTGTGCTCTCTGTATATTTGAACTCTGTGCTGTACAGATTGTGCAATTGCATTAGGTGAATAATTAATAGATTGCTGATTTCTGCGATGTGAATGATGCACATACTCACATTATTGCATCGCAATGCGTGTTACATTGTTACATTTTGGTTGCTTGGAAACAGTGTTTGCCAATTTCAGGCTAAAATGGTAGCTAACATTAATGTAATAGAGTATGGCAAGCAGGTTAGCTGGTTAAGTGCAGTAATACAGACGCAAACAATTACATAAATTCATACATAAGGGACGACTCAGTGATAGACACTTTCTTAGAAAAGGAAAATGACTGAGGTAGATCATTCTGTTTGTGCCCTCAAAAATCATGCCACGGTAATGGTCACCGAGATCGTTCTGATGTTTGATGTTTGACTGAAGCTCTTGAACCGTATCTGTCTGATTTTATGCCTTGTGCTACTGCCACATGGTTTACTGATTGGATAATTGCGTGAATTGTACAGGTGTTCAGTAATAAAGTGGCTGGAGAGAATATCCTCTCGCCCACTCATTGAGTGTAAAGTGGGAATACACCCTGGATGGGTTGCCTTTCCAGTGACAAGGAGTGGTTTAGCACCTTTAGTACGAAACTGTTTAGTGCCTTTAGTAATCAAAGTCTCTGAAACAAAGACTTTGATTTACTCATTGGTCTTGTACCTTATTTGTTCCACATTGCTTAACCTTTCACTCTTTTGCATCACATTATGTGTGCTTTTTGTTTATCTTTGTTTCCTAATTACCTTGTTGTACCTTGACATATCTACAGTAGTATCTGGTTTTGCCCTCTGGCTGCGTTTATACTGATAATGGATCTCCTTATGTTAACTCTGCCAGTTATTTGACCCAAGCTCTGGATTATGGTGATGACAGATGATTATGGCAGCCTGGGCTGTTGCAGTTCAGTGGTTAAGGTTGTGTGCTTTTGACCACATGTTTGTTAGTTCAAACCGCAAGAAGCTGATGTTAGGCCCTTCATCTTTAAGTGCTCTTGTGTTTCCATTGGATTCTGCCACAGTCCAGTCACTACCTCATAAATAAATACCGTACAAATATACTAAATGAGCCCATAGGAAGACTTTTTGCAAATATGTTTTACTGACTCTGGCTTAGAACTGTTAAAGGACCTTCTTCCAAACTCCTTTAATTTTAAAAGTGTCTGGTTCAAAGTCTGGTTAAGCAAGGACAGTTTGAAAAAGATCAGAGTCTCTTATTTTTTGTCTTTACTGGAGAAAGAGTCTCATGATCAAAAAAAAACATTCCACCTTTGGCCAAGAATAACACACAGTATCCACTCTCTCCTCTCTCTCTTTGGACGGTGGGTCTCTCTCTTATTATTCTTGTGGTCTGGGGTGTGGTGAGTCATTTGATTTGTTTAAGCAAGGCATTCCTCGAGATGCAAATGAGCTTTGTTTTGACAAAGAGAAACAATTGTGCTTGGTTGTACTCTTGTAAATACAAAAAGCAAAATCTGTCAATCTTTTTCCTCTTTATTTAAAGCCATAGGAAACATAAGCTGCTTTTGCTAGTGTTTGAGGTCTCAGCATGGAAAGAATGCAGATGTTAAATAGTGATGTGAGGTTACTAAATTCAAGTCTTGGATCAACACCCTGTAGTTATTATGGGTTATTTCAAGGTCACATTAAAGGGATCTGTATATGTAGAACAATAAAATGCAAACGTTACATTACAGTTTGTGTGGCTTAGTGTGTTTATTTAATTATCAGGAATCTCAATCTTTATAAAGGCCTTTACACACCAGATATGACACAAAATTGCGATGCAGAAATGCAAAACATTTGTGTGAGAAATTTTCGCACAGAGTATGCACACCAAGTCTGATGCGAGTGTTTTCATACTTCCTATTCTATTTGGTGCTCGTTTCGCGCTGGTTTTGTGCCACAACTCTCTGTAGTGTCCTCAGTGAATGATGGAGTCGTTAAGTAGTGATGAAGACATAATAATTATTGACATGCTCTCAAGAAAGAGAGAGGTTTGGGCAGCGGCATTTGTAGACATGACGCTCTACTGGTGCACAGGCCCCCCACTACTCAAATCACACAATTTTTTTTTCTTGAATGTCTGCTGCGTGTATGAAATTTGCGATAGTCGTGCTATCATTCCTTAATCCTGATTCTTGTTTCATGCACTGATACCTGGAGTGCTGCGTGCGTGCTGCTGTGCACTGGCTAAGACCTGCACACTGCTGTGCACTGGCTAAGACCTGCACACTGCTGTGCACTGACAGTAATGTGCACACTGTGGTGTACAGACCCGAGCTGCGAGGAAGGTGCACGCCTCAGCTTGTAATTTTGGGTTAAACTGCTTTGCATTGGCATTGGATTACAAAAAACTCCATTATTTTCCCGTTATCAATTCAAATTAATCCACTGCCAAATATAGGAGCTTGAACATGAGATTTTACAGGGGCACAACAGATCAGTAGCGGGCATGTGTCTCAGTAAAAGTGTTCTAGCAACGCCCATGGTTTTGACCACACCCATTATTGGAACAGAGACCATAACATCAAGAGTTTCATCTTGTTCTAGAGATGAAGCTGAGAGATGGAGGTTTGGGCAACAATATTAATGAGCTGCTCACCCATTTTGCCAGCTTGCCCTTTCATTGTGTGGCATCAATGGAACCCAGTGGAACCTCATTTGATTGGTCAGGTAATCATTATCACAGGCGATATTTCGCAACAAACAAGACGGATCCGAATTTATTTTTTCATCGTACCAAATTTACTTGGTGTGTAAAAACTAATAAGAACACCTGCGTGATTTTGTGCAAGTATTTCATCTGTAAATTCGGACTTGGTGTGCAAGGGACTTAAACATCTGCACCTGTATAAGAAAGTTTGTATCAATCAAATTGTTAGGTGATGGAGACTGGCAGGATCAGATGGCTTTCCTTTGGCACTTGTATTGCCGGTCAGTCACCGGTGAAGGAGGCGTGACTTCTGTATCTTTCCCAGTGAAGGAGGTGTGGCTTCTGTACCGATCTCTGACAGATGTGTAGTCTTTGTATCTCAGCACCATGAAGGAAGCATGGCCTCTCGATCTGCCACTTCCAGTAAAGGATACATGGCCTCTGTATCTGTCAATTCTATGCCCTTCCAGTCCTCAAAAACACTTTTTTCCCTATTATATTGAAGCTCTTTGCATAATATGGAAAGAAGTTGCATTGTGTCATAGGACATCATGTAATATGATGTTAGACAGCTTTAAATCGCATCATAGAATACCCATGTTTTCAATCAGCTGCTTTAAATTAATTTTTTTCTGAACATTAGTAATTGCCTGATTGCTCAGTATCTGTGTTTGAGATATTTTCCGATCCATCCCACTGATACCTGCGAAACGTGACCATATGTGATGTGATTGAAACAACACGGGTCTTGCACATAAACACAGGATGCACTCCATCATTTTTCTGCTGGTTCATTTAACGTAGAAGTAGAAGCTTGCAGAGAGTCAGTTCTTTTAGTGTTAGGATTTTAGTTATATATTCAGAAATATGGTATTTTTGTCGTATTTAAATGGAACAATAGGATCATGTTCTTCTGGATCACAATGGATTGTTGCTCACATATCGAGATGTGCTCTGTATTGTATCAGAAGCAGAGATTCTAGATATTCTAAATGTTACGTGTACTTTTTCTCCACTTTTCCATTTCTTGTAGAAGTCCACAGCTGATTTCTAAATCAGGTTGTTTGTTCTAATGCATGTTTTTACGACGTTTGTTCTTTTGTTATTCCGCAGGTCGTGAAGCTGAAAGGTCAGGTCTTATCGGTCATGTACCGTTTCCGGATGAAGAATCGCGAGTGGATGCTGATCAGAACAAGCAGCTTCACCTTCCAGAATCCATACTCGGACGAGATTGAGTACATCATCTGCACCAACACAAACGTCAAGTACGTGTTTTGTTTTGTAGTATATTTTCTCTCTAAAGATACATTCATGTCTATGGTGTAGAACAGTGAAGTCTTTCATTTGGTTCAGAGAGTTTGACAGGTGGTTTTGTTCCACATGCGCTTGAGTGTGCAACAAATTGTGGGTCTTGGTCTTCTTCCAAGTGGACTATGGTTTACTTTGTTGCTGGTTGTGGCATTTTTACAATGGACTGGACCAAAAGGTTTACTTGAATACTGTAGGTACGTAATTTCAGTCAACTAGAAAGATATCATTTTTGGAGAGCATTTGTGGAGTCGCTGTCCATTTTCACTTTTTACGGTTGATAAACTAGTGTGTGGTTAATGTAGAAAGGGTGTCCCAAATATGATGCCTGCCAAGAATCCCTTAAAGTTCAGTGGTACCCAGTGAGACCTGTACCTTTTGAAGGAAGTGTCTACTAAGATAGCTGTCTCAGTTAATGTCAGAAGAAATTGTGCCCTAGTGCATCCTTTAGCAACTGATATGAAAACACCATAAGATTGCCTTTTCTTTTTCTTTCTTTCTTTCTTTCTTTCTTTCTTTCTTTCTTTCTTTCTT
>JAOTRR010000004.1:9755537-9771373 GCA_028570945.1 Gogo arcuatus
ACACACACACACACACACACACACACACACACACACACACACACACACACAATATATCTACAGTATTCGACTCAGTGCATTTGTATGTCTGAGATATTGGAGAGGGGCATGAGGGGCCATGCATCCATTTCCTCTCCTCTTCATAAATCAGATTTAGTCCCTCAAACAAGGGGAAAACAGACGTGAGGCAGAGACGAGGAGAGGAAAACAGATTTACTAGATATGCATTCCTGCTGTAAAAGGGCAGCAAAGACAAACAACCAAAATACACAACATACAGTGTACAAACATAATGTCTAATACCAAGCCTTACAAAAGACATCTCAGGCAAAACAAATGCAATCCGAAAGAGACGACTAAAGCACCATGAAATGGGAGTTTCCTAAATTCAGCAAGTCTGTTTGCAAGCTTCCATCAATTCTGTGTGTCCGATTCCATATTTATGTACTACTCCAGACCATTTAGAGTAACAATACTAAGCTGACTTTTGTGTTCACACTGAGAAATATATATATATATATAATGAAAATGTGTGGGATTTGTTTTTCTCTGAATAAATTTATTTGAATTAAAGTTTGGCTTTTTCTCCAAAAGGTAATGATACAGACACAGATGTTTTACTGGGAAATACGCCACTCATATTTTTCATACGAACTACATTCGGGACATTGAGTAAGATATTTTTCAATATGTCACTCATGAGGATATCGATGAATTGTTTTGATAAATTTGCGTACTTTTTGTTTGTGAACGTGTCTATATAATAAAAAGAAAATCACACATTGGCTTTAAGATATGAAGTTTGTTCTCGTGTTGAAAAACTTTGTGAGATTTTTCTGTATCTCACTCCGATGATGTCACTCCTAGTGTTTTCTCACTGACTGGACGCGCGTTGTCAACATGGCAAACCGGTTCAAAATTAAAATTCTTTTGATTAACTTGTTTTTTTTTTTGTGTGTGTGGATGTTTATATAATAAAAAGAATATTAGACGGTTGTGCAAACATATGGAGTTTATCTTCTCGTGTTGAAAAATATTTCACTCATTCGCTTTGCTCACTTGTGAAATATGTTCACCACTCGAAAATAAATTTCATATCTTTGCACACACACACACACACACACACGTACGTGTGCACACTTTTTACATTTTTTTTTTTTAAATTGTCCAGTAAGTTTGGCTGTGGATGTTGGAAAAACGTATAAGAGCTTTATGCTGGTGAAGCTTAGCATAAAGTCACTCGTTTCCCCTCATCTGTCAGCTGTCTTTAATACATAGGGTTTACTTTTAGCTGCATGTGTTATGTTGGCAGTTTGATCCAGCTGACACTGCCATCTGGCAAATCATGATTTGTTTTTAGGATTTTGGATGAATTTATGATGGCCTGTTCAAGAACAAGTTGCCTTGCCAGGAATAAAATGTCACACCACATCACATAGCTTATGCATAAATCCATGATCAATTATGTAGCAATACTTTTAGAAGTTTTCCTACGTGGAGGGTTGTCACTGGTTAAGCCTCTGAGAAGGATTAGTGCTGATTTGTTTTGTCCCGATTTCTGCTTTTATTGTACGTTTCGGCAGCTAAAATACGACAGATCCGCTCCGTCAGTCGTGACCCTGTACACTTGGAATCGGTTTAGATGAAACGCATTAGAAGAAACAAAAATATTTATTCTTTGTCTCCAGTATGTTGCTTTTTCCAAAAGCGCTTTTTCCAAAAGCACTTTTTGATGTTTAACTTGATTTCTTCTTAATGCTACTAGTTCCTGAACATTTTGTGTCAATTTAACGTTTGCAGACTGGAATTCCTAACGTGCTGCATGTGTTATTGTTAATAGCAATTGTAATAAAGGTTTTGCTGCGGAGTTTGTGTTGTGCTTCCAAGCTCGCAGCTGGACGCCAGAGTAGGTACAATCAACCTCCCAACATGCTTTTTAGATTTCTGTCCACATTCCTTGCTCAACTTTTTTCCATCTCTCTGTTAAAGGCAGTGGTGCTTGGCGCTTAAGTGCCTGTTTAATGCGGTCTGTGACTATAGGTAAAATGTCTGGCTGATACAGTCTGAAATGCCAGAGGCACTTTATATAAAATGTCAAGAGAAATTCAGCAGAATTCAGGAGATTATGTTTTGTTAGATGTAACCTCAGGCCAGAAGATGGATCCTAGATGCGGGCTTAAAACGTCAAGTGTCCATCTTTCATACACTATTGCTGTAGGCACATCCTCCATTTTGTCGTGGATCTAAAATCTGAACGTTCTGTCCTGTAAGGCAGCACATTTTGAATAAAGGTAATTATGCAATATGTTATGTATGCTTGGCTTGTGCCATCATATGAAAAATACCAGTTCCCAGACGTGCTGTTGAGCGGTTGCTGATTGCCGATAGTATAGTCGGGACAGGGGATATAGGGCTTGCACAGTGTGTTTGGACTACACTTTTTCTTGAATATTTTCTCAGTATGCTATGGATGATGATGGATACATTGGTGCTATTTTTTTTTTCCAGAGTACATGTCTTTTGGTGGTCCCTGATGCCAATATTATTATTGTTGTTATATAACACACTTGGAAATTCCAGCAATGGCTTCTGCAATCACTGGATGCTTTTCATGCTGTACGAAATACTAGTGATGGAGCCCTTGACAGCTTTTAGGCCTGGGACGATTCACAATAGTATGGGGACTCGCTGATGGATTCCAGCTGTCACAACGGCTATCAAGTCAGACAATTTACATATGACTGAAAATATGATATCGGCAGCTTTAAGACTGGGGGGGGAAAGGGTTGTGTTTCGTCTTGTGTTCTTTTCCCCTAATTCATATCCTATACGAACCTTAACATGCTGTCTGACTTCAGAGTGACAAAGCATCTTTTTTGACGTATCTTATCTTTCCTTGTCCTCGCTGCCAAACAGAGAAAGCCGTGATGGTCTTCACTGTCAAAACATGAATGGAGACTAAATTAAGATAATGAAACCATATGATGTTTATCTGGGCGATTTCACTATAGAATTCAATAAGTAGCACCGCTGCTAAGGTATGTTACGATTCACCCAGTTCACGATTTGATTATTCACGATATTGGCTTCATGATTCAATTATTTTTGAAAAAATTACGTGAAAATTTTATTACCAAAAAAATGCACCATTTATTTTCCTATTTTTTTTTTTACCAACTTAAATATTCCTTTTATTGAATTAACCAAAGGGGGGAAAAAAACTTTTGTTTCACTTAATAGCCAGCAGTATTTAACCATATTTGTAAAGGTTGGAGGAAAATATAATAGCCTGTTACCTTTTATTAAAAATGAAAAAAGCTAATAACAAATAGGCCTTTTCTTAATAAACACGCACATTTGTACTACTTCCATTTGCTTCTTTTCTTTTGCTTTTAGCAGTCTGTAAAAAGATAGATTTAACAAGAAATCAGTGCTATTTGTACAATCACACAACAGCTTTTTCCTATTTTAGATTGTGTTTTCATGGCATTAGAGCTGTTATTTCTACCTACGTTGAAGTCACATGCATTCCCTCTGTTGTACGTTATTGCAGCCTCTGCTGTCTAAACAATTACAGCTAGGAATAAGATAATGCAGCCTGATGAGAACTGCGGTTGTGTGTGGTTTTTTGTTGTTGTTAAATTATTTCATTCATTTGTCAATTTGTGCCGTGAATTATCGTCGTTACAAGCCTACCAAGAATTAAACAAATTAATTTTTTTTTAAGTTAACTCATGAATTACATCATACAGAAAATATAATATTCCTCTGTGAAAACAATATAGAGGGCATTCTGTTTAAGTAGTCAACATGGGTAATGGTAGCTCTGTCTCCTTTGAAAATGGATCTGAATTTTAACTGCACCCTGACTCCTGGTGCCTTTGAGGATGCAGTGCTTATGATATTCAGTGGAGGGGAAAGACACCGTGACGTTCTCGACTGTTTTTGAGACGTCTCTTGTACCAGACAGCGAGACACCTGCTCAATATGTTCTCTTTGGGAGATGGAAAGGAAGAGGCTTGGTATTCTTAATCTGTGCAGAAAATGAAATTGCTGTTGGGTTGAGTGTTTTGCCATGAGTGTGAGCACAGCAGGTTCTCCTGAAGTCAGCAACCATCTCTCTTATTTTGTCCAAGTCTATAAGCCATTCCACCGTCTCTGTATCCTGGCTCATCGTTGTCTGTAAAGTTACCAAACTTTTGCCCATGTTGTGTCATCAGCGAAATATACCGTGACTCAGTCAGCAGCATGAACACGAGCCTGCAGAGTACACTGCCCTGAGGGATGCCAGTGCTCGGTGTGGTGGTGCTTGAAGTGTTGACACGGACTCGAGCTGAAGTGTCCCTGTCAGGAAAGGCATTACTCGGACAGGTTTGAAGCCATGGTTAACTTGCCCACAGTGCAGCCTTGCCTGAGAATAGAGTGTCTTCATGTTCTTTCCTCCAACACTGCTGCAACCAGGTTCCTGCCCACACTGCCACTAATTTATCCCAAAAGATGATTTGTGTTGATTGGGACTGGGTTTTAATCAGTGTAAAAAGTATTTGAAGTAGTTGTCACATGCAGGTGCTCAAACCCATCACTAATGCTTACCTGAGAGGATGATGAGTTTAGGATCGGTGAAAGATCCTGAGGTAAACATTCTCAGTTTGTATTAATTCCTATAGCCAAAGGTTATTCAGAACGACTCAGACCTTCACCATGAAAGACTCTCTAAGGACTGGCAAACGATGTGCAGGTTTTGGCCCTCATACCATCTGCAAATGTTTTAATTGGCACGCTGTTTTGGAGAAACAGAGGCTACTCTGTACCAATCGTCTGCTAGATCCACTCATCTGCAGAATGGCGATTAAAAACACTGTGCACCTGTGTCTTATCCTGTTTTGCAGCATAATGCTGTTTACGAGCATTTCATCCCGTTCTGTCAACACAAATACTCCTATGTCGGTTTCAGTTGTTCCGTGAGGTCAAAGCCAGCACTTGTTTGGACAAGCAGTCTCTTTTGGCCTACATTGAGGTTATGGAAAACACAGCATCTTCAACTGAGCTTTGTATGTGCACACTTTTTCAGAAGCTTTCCTCTCAAGAGAGGAAAAAAGGTGACGAGTGCCTCAAGCTGAACACGCCCTATTTGAACTTCTCCAAAGAACTGTAATTTTCCAAATTGGCTTTGTGATCAATTCCTGATTAGCTGGAAATGTGGGAGTAGATTCGTCATGTTGAGTGATATGAGAGATTGGTATTGCAGCTTGCCACCGGCATTCACACCTGACTGTGGTGGGGTGTGGGGTTTCTTTTTTTCTTTCTCTCTTTCTTTCTCTCCTTCCCTCCCTCCCTCGACCCTCAGGTTGCCAGGTTGATTTTAGCTAAACAAAAAAAAAAAAAATCATGGCTTTGTTAATCTCCGTGTGATGTAAAGCCTGTCTTGGACAGAAGGTCAGTTGGCCGGCGAAATCGATTCCAGTACCTTTCTCTGTATATTGTCATGATTTTCACTTATTCATCTGAAGAAAAAAAAACAACTTACAGATGAGCCAGAACCCAAACAGTCTTGCAGCACTTGTATTACAGTAGGCTCCTTTATCAACGCTGAAGACACTTTCACACCAACTAGTCCGAATCTGAGCAAATCTGCTTGCTGTTTGGTTTTTCACACTGCACATAGTTAAACAAACCCAGAAGACAGATCGAGAGGCATGTAGGGCTGAAAATGTACTCATTGGTCGGCAATGGAAAATGGTAAACAAACCTTCACGAAGCTGAATTCATCAGAAAATCCCAAGAACATGGATAAATAGATGATTAGATAATTGTATAAAAAGCTAAATAGTTACAAAGTGGTACAGCTCTGTCTTTAGGCACTTTGTGGGTCAGATTAGGAACTTGCACCTACAAAAAATATTGCCCGAGTGGTGCAACAGAAAAGCTTTCTCCCTATCATCCTGAGATTGCGAGTTCGAACCTTGACAATGTCACAGTTAGTCCAAGAGAGCATTGGCTGTGCTCTCTGGATGGGAGAGATGGCATACTTTGTCACACAGCAACACTAACCAATTGTGGGCATCTGTGCGCTCTCAAGTATGCGGTAGTGGGCGGATAGCGCTTTCCTCCGAGTGTGTTACAGTGCCCTCTGAGCAACATGAGCAGCAGTTCAAAAAGATGTGGCTGACTGACTTCATGTGTCTCGGAGGATTCACATGTTCTATTTCACTCTCTCCGATTGCTAGCTGTCGCATGATTGGGAATTGGCCAAGACCAAATCAAGGAGAAAATGCTGCCTGCAACCTGAAATACCTGTTTTGAAAAGATTGTCATCCGTACACACTAATTTATCCAACTAGTAAAAAATGGTTGTAGCCGACACATGTAGCACAGCGGGTGGTGGGATTCAGAACAAGTAGCACACACAATATCTACTGCATGGAGGTGCAGTGAGTTTAAACATAGTTGTAGACCAAGTGGTTCACCTGCAGTTGGGTCAATTCGGGGTCGAATAGCGTTCACATGGAACTGGATCTCGCTCTCGGACCAGTGGTTTTGGTCTGCATAGAGTGCGAGTACCGTGTTCTTGCCCATCTACACAAAACGCACAAAGGTTAAACTCACCAGGATTTGATTCTAATTGCAGCACATGTGAAAGCACCTTGAGTTTCACCAACTGAATGAAGTGTTGCTGCAGTAGGATGAACAGTGAGCCATGACTGAACAGGACTGTGTGTATTGCCACACTCCACTCAGAGAGCAGTCAAACTGCCAATTATACACTCAAAACTGTAATACTTTTTGGTATTTTTCTAACCCTGACCAACTCTGTGTAGCCTAACTTGGTAACTTTTTCCCCTGTTTTTCCTCCTCAGAGGAGACTGAGGAACCTCCTTGCACTCAGCTACTTGATTCTTGATTAGATGTTGCTGTCTTGTTGAGTTCAGATACTTGGAACACTTCAGCAGTACATTCTGTGCTGCCGTGTGTGTGAGAGAGAGAGAGCGGCTCGCTCTCAAAGGGCTGACCCTCAGCAAGGCATATAGGCCAGATTTTAGGTACAATCCCCTGCTGTCTGACCCATACACACATGCACACACCTGATGAATTGGCCATGAGTGCCAACAGGGAGGGGGAAAAAAAAACACACTGGCAACCAAAGAATAGCCTTTACTGTTGCACCTATAGACCCATGACAGGGGTGCATGTGACTCCAGTTGATTAAATAGCAGCATTGAAACATTGCCCAGAAATGAAATGTACATAATATTCCCCTAACTCCAAATATAGCTGATTAACCAACCCCTGTTTGATATCTCCTTTTAAAAAGGTAGAAATCTCATGCAATTGGGGTAAAAGGGGAAATTGTCTATGTTTAAAATGGCATTTGACATGCGGAGTTTGATATGCGTCTCTTGGACCGCATACTCTGTTTTAAATGAACATGAATGGCAGTTGCAGAAAATAACATTTTCTTAGTTAATGAGGGACACAACATGCATGTTCAGTCACAAACTGGAATAGAATAACTCTCCGTGAATTAGAGTTTGGAGTAGAAGTATTTGTACACAGGAAAGTCTATAAATCTGCAAGCGCAGCAGCACAACAGTGTAATTCAAAGGTTCGCAGCATTTTACAGCTCGTGGCCCACATGACCACAGACAAAACACTCCCAACTGTTTAAAATGCAGTTATAGTAACATTGGCAGAGGAAATTAGAGGGAAAACTGCAACGTGGCTTCATAAAGATCTCATGCATACCAAATAAGTCTTTCAAAAAGAAACAAACAGCCTGTTTTTTGACTACAGAAATAATGGGGGAAAATGAATACATTAAATTGCATATTTAAAGAAAAAGAAAACCGAATATTTAAAGTTGGTTCATAAAATTTGTAGGGACTATTTACCAGTTTAAAAAGTAGTTATTAGTAGTATTAGTAGTTAATAACCGTTAGTAGTGTTTCGTTGTTGAAACTTAGAGAGATTAACGTTTCGTCCTCCTCTTGGCCTGCAGGTATGGCGTGACCCCAGAGAACATCATCCTGTATGGGCAGAGTATCGGCACAGTGCCAACGGTGGACCTGGCGGCACGGTACGAGTGTGCAGCGGTCATCCTGCATTCTCCGCTCATGTCTGGACTGCGTGTGGCCTTTCCTGACACACGCAAAACCTACTGCTTCGATGCATTCCCCAGGTGGGTCATATACTGTATTTACAGGCTTTGTAATGTCTGTTTGATTTTTTTCTTCTTTGCTTATCCACTGGCAAAAAGCTGATGCTATAAAGAGAATTTCTAAACTAAACTGTTATGACAGTAAAATAGGCCTAATAAAGTGATTAACTAAACGTGACTAACAATCAAGGGCCAAACAACTTCCATGTTGTTTACAATCTTTAGACAGTTGGGAACCTTTTCTTCAATGTTTTTGTTGTTTTAATGATATAAAGTTAAAGGGTATTTATTCAGCAGTTAGTTCTGGTCCACTAATTTGATTGGTTGAGCGGCGTTCCAAGAGTGCCTACATTTTCCTATAACTGCACTTGGACATTTCACTGTATACATCACTTCGCTCATCTGTGTTCGCCACATAAAAATTGCACTTCCTATTTCGAAACGGTTGTTACAAGAGCATTAGCTGCGTTATCAGTGGACATGGCAAAAGATTACTATTCAGGAAAATAACTTTTGCCTTAAAATAGGAAAGCTCATCAGATGAAGATGAAAAGGAAGTAAGGACACCAGTTTCACTGGAAGCCCCTTAGCTGGAATATACGAACAATTGTGAGCTAGCTAGCCAATGTGTAATAAAGAGAATGTGGCTTCTTCAGGATCTGTTTCCGCTAGCAGAGCAAAAATAAAAAGAACATTTGGCCATATTGTGTCCGAAATGTCACTTACTCAATATTACTTGTTTATAGAACTGTTGTATAAAAGAAATATTGCATAAACAAGTGCAGTTATACTGAATATCAGCACAGCTGTGATTAACTACGGTGAATTGCAGCCATGCCAATATTCAGCATCATGGCACTCTTGGTTGTGCAATAATGCTTAATTATAACGCTGTATTCTTAACTGCATGTTGGCTTTTCTCTTGAAGGATGTCTGTTAAACTAGTTGGACAGGTGCTCAGATTTTGAACTTGCTTTTAAAAATACACTGGTATTATTTATCAGACTTGCCAGTTAAATTTCTCCAGTCACAGGTCATTGCTTATTAGATCTATTGTAGGGTTTTTTGATTGTTTTCCATCGAGCCCTGGACACCCAGCTCATAAACAAATCTGTGACCACAAGTTTCAAATGGATTCTAGTAATAACTTTCATAATTATCCCCCCTCCCCTCCACTTGCAGCAGTTGCCATAGCAACCAAGTTGTATTCAAGGCCAACAAGAGACCCAAGGTCTTAATATTCCTTCACACACAGAAGCCTGCATAACAAGTCACCAAAACGAATGACTACAGGTCATAATTTACATTTTACAATTGCCTTTGCTAGATTGATTTATTTGAAATTCCAGGAATGAGATTGGAGCTGTATGAGCTTTTAAACATGGAGTTGCTGACACAGGTTTATATTTAGTGCTAAATAAGCTTTAGCAGATGAGAAACACAATCTGTGTCTTATTTGCTTGTTAGTGCTAGTATAACACTGCTTACTTCACAAGAACTTTAAATGCCATAGTACTTCTGGCAAATATAAATATAAAATATAATCAGGGCTGTGTCTTCCGTAAGGTTACCGGTCCACGGTAAATTTCCAAGTGAGCATGTAACCTAAGCCCCTTGCAGCTTCTCTATGACTTGTAGGCTCGCAGCTTTTCACTGAGCCTGGCTACAATAATCCAAATAGGATTTATGGAGAGCCAGATTTCAGCACTTGACCAGGGCCAACCACAGCTACTCTGCCACCTGTTTATAGCAGTTAATAGCAGAATGTGTGTGTTTTTTAAACCAAGCTTTCTGTGAGCATGCTTTGTAAGTGCACCAAATGTTGTGTAATATTATTTATCACTCTGATTGCTTTCAACAACCTTACGCTGTTAGCGTGCCACTGGGCTAGTAGAGTTGTTAAGACTCTGCCTCTTAACAAGCCTATAATAACCTACTTGCAGCAATCAAGAATATTCACGTTGACCCTGCAATGTTCTGGTTTGCACGCGACATTTTTCCACCTATGGTGTGTGTGAGAGAGAGATGCGGTGCACACTCAGATTTGCAAGGGGATGTCATGTGGATTGGGAGCTGAAATGGGGTTTATCTGGCTAAAGCCAGTTTTAGACTGTTCGATCACAGCAGTCTTTTAAGATTTATTACTTGTCGTGCTGCATGATGCAATCCCAATAAAATCTTGGCTGAATTCTGTGTGTCTTGCCAGTCAAATTTATACGATGACAATCCTCTAATGATGATAGACCAGCAATTAAAGAACAGTCAATATCACACATGCTTGGTCCACCAGAATGGTTTCTCTTAATGTTGACAATGACTTGTTGCTGGTCACATGATTACTTAATGACATGTATGACTGACGGATTGATTCTCACATTTTTCATCATTGTACTGTTATACAGCACACAGCTGTTAAATGAGGTTAATTTCTTAAAGGTTCATTGTTTTCATGCACAATTCAGTTCGTTGCTCTTGCAAATAGCCAGACATTACTATCATTTTCACAGCCAGCTTTCCTCCTCCACTTTTACCCCCCTCTTCCATCAGCCGTGTGATATTAAATTGCTGCCTGCACTGCTGGAATTGGATGTAATGTAAATTCAGGAAGCAGCTTTTCTCTGCTCTGCCAGCAAAGTTAATGGTGCCCCGTGTGCAACTGAGAGGCTTTTTACCTCTTCCACAGCCATCTCGGCTCTTCTTCGCAGTCAGAAGCGCTTTGATAAATTAAGGAGTTTTGACACTGTTGAATGCTGAAGTGATTAGTGTAGTGCAGGATGTAGGGTCTGCACCATAACGTTCACTTCCTTCCTTCTGTTTACATGCTGCACAAAATGTTCTTTCAAGGTCCAGTACTGTTAAATCAAGGCTACTACTCTGGAAAATCAAGCAGCATTGGAACTGTAGCCTTAATTTGGAACAGGACCAACGGCATTTGCATGGATTTGGATGCAAATCAGAATGTAATTGTTTCGTACTGAAGTAAGCGCGTGCCAGGAGAGCAGCTGTTTAGCGCACTGGTCCGTGCTATTCCTGATCATCTTAGACACTGATAAAAAATCTTCAGCGGAGGTTCATTTGCGTGATGTCTCTGTCTGGATATCTCAAGTACGCAAGCTTGTGGCTCTTTGACTCACAAGATTGCGACACAAGGTATTTGTGGCACGGCAACTGGTCAGGGCTGCAGGGCTTTCAGGCTTAATGCTGACTCGCTTCTGATACTGGTCCCACGGTAAGTATAGTCCACTGCGCTAAGGCTTGTGGTCCTACAGCGGGCGTGACTGTGTGTGGTGGTGTCATTAGTATCTCACTAAGCATGCCCAAAAAAAGCCAGTGTACAGATACTCTTTTGTGCCTGCAGCAAGTTGTACAAGAAGGCTGTACTGCTGTTAACGAGGTTTTTAACATGGTTCTGTAAACCACCACAACAAATTTTAGACCTAGTTTAACAAACATGGCTGCTAATAAAATTAATATAAAGAAGTTGGTTCTGGGCAAGCCAATGTATTTGTGTCTTTCAGTGCAGTCAGAATGTAATCTTTTGTAGTAATTTTCTCCCTTTTCACTTTTGGATGTAACTAGATTTTATACTGGTATACACTATATGGATACACTATATGGTCAAAAGTTTGTAGACACCTGATCACCAACACCCATATGTGCATTTGTACATGCCATTCCAACCGAACCTTCCTCTGCTGTTATAATAACCTCAACTCTTCTGCAAAGGCTTTCCACTCGATTTTGGAGCATGGCTTTGAGGATTTGTGCTCATTCAGCCACAAGAACATTAGTGAGGTCAGGCACCGATGATGGGCGAGGAAACCTGGGGTGTAGTCGGCATTCCAGTTGATCCCAAAGGTGTTCAGTGGGTTTGCAGTCAGGGCTCGGTGCAGGTCAAGGTGAAGGATAGTTCTTCTACTCCAGTCTTGGCAAACCATGTCTTCATGGAGCTTGCTTTGTGCACAGGGACATTGTCATGCTGGGACTGGTTTGGGCATCTTGGTTCCAGTGAAGGGAAATTGTAATGCTTTAAAGATATCGTGTACAAATGTGTGCTTCAAGCTTTGTGGCAGAGCCACATACATGTGTGATGGTCAGGTGTCCACATACTTTTGGACATATTGTGTATATGGTAGATAATTCACCATGTGAAAGGTTTTCCCATATACAACTAAATGTTCAGATACTGAAATTCATTCGGACAGAGCTACAACGAATTGTGATTACATAACAGTAGTTTCCAGTCACGTGTTCAGCACAGCTCACACTACCAAAAAAATACAGTGGCAACAGTGATGGAAAAGCATGTAAATATGGCTTTAACCTGATTTTAGGGGGGAAAAGTCCGATTTCCTGCATTCATTTACCTTTCAGACTCTCTCAAATAAGATATGATGCAAAATCAGGTTTGTGTTGTCCAGCTGAACATTTTCTGACTGGTAGACTAAACCTGTGGATTCTGGTACATGGTAGGTTTTTGCACTGTTTGCCAAACACACACATCAATACTTAGCTCTTTTCTACCAGAATGGTGCCTTTTGAGAACCAGCCCACATTTGGACAGGTTTGAGAACCGAACCTTATGCAGCGGAAGTTGGGTTATTTCCGTTGAAATGTTACTGGGGTAACATTTGCAGGGGGGGAATCATGGGGGCAGAACACATCTGCTTTGCTTGCTTTTTATAGATTTACTTTTAAAGTCATTACATCTTGCATTTGAAGGTTGTCTGCATGTAGCGATTTCTGATTTCGTTCATGTTTCATCAAAATGGTGGTGAATTTCTTGTGGCAGCTCCTCTCATAGCCATTGACCTCAGCAGTACCAGCAATTTCATGGTGCTGTGCTGGTGCCAGTTTTTTGGCATCAGAACAAGTTCCCCCCCACCCAGTCGAAATGCATGGAACCAGTTCTAGATTAAGCACTGGCACCACGCTGGTGGAAAAGGGCTAACTGAATGCTAACAATAATGAGCCACTAGCAAAGACACAAATGGGAGAGCCAGACCTCCTACATCTCTATCCATCAATCAAAAAAGAATGAAAATTAAGCCTGAGCATGTCTGTGAATTGCTTTGATTTGAATAGAGCAATAGCAATCAAATTTGCAACCCCATGCAACTGGAACAAGAGGGAGTCAGCACAAAAGAGGCAGAGAAAGACGTATGGATTGTGTCAGCCTTTTGATGACTCACTCCAAGGCTCTGATCACAGCTGCTGCACTCAACAGCGTTCTGTTCAAGGAATGAAAAAAAAAAAAAAAAAAAAACTATTGCATGCTGCTTTAGCTAAAAGCTTGATTTAATAATAATAATTATTATTATAAGAAGAATTTATTTGTATAGCACCTTTTATACATTTCAAATGCAGCTGTAAGTGCTTCACAGCATGAACTTAATAACAGAAATTAAATGGTAGTCAAAAATAAAATGGAAAAATAGGCAAAAAGAAATGCAACAAAACAGCAGAGACAGAAAAAGAAAATATTGGGAAATATAAAAAAAATACATGTTTAAAATGCTAGATTAATATTAGTACAATTAATATAATAGTAAATAGCACAGTGGTAATTGGAAATAAATCTGTTCACAGAAAGTCAATGATTAAAGCCTATTAATTGATAAACTGAAAATGAAAACTAATGTTTACAAAAGCTGAAGAATTTTTTTTCTCGTTTGAAGAATTCGGTACATTTTGAAAAAAACCACTTAATTGTAAAAACAAAACAAAAAACCTATCAAGTTTTTAAAAAAAAAAAGGAAAAAAAAAGAAATTGATGGCCATGATACGCCAGTGTGTTGTGACATACTGTAATATCACTATAGTTAGTCATACTAGTAGTAATAATAATAGTATGTCATACTGCCTAGTCCTAGTGTGGAATATAGGGAAAGCTAGTGCTACATGATTCTAAGACATGATTTGGAATATAATTTTTCAGAGATGTATGAAGGTGTGAAACTATTAAGAGATTTTAAAAACTAGTAATCAAACTTACTAAGTAAATAGGCAGCCAGTGGAGTGAAGCTGAAACTGGTGTAATAGGATCTTGGTTTGTAGTACATGTTCATACTCATTCTGCTGCTATAAGAGTAATTTGGGTTGTTGGAGGTCCTGTAAGCAATGCGATATGACTGTGAGGAAGATGCTAATGATGGTTCTGTAAAGAAGTAACAGGCTGCGACATAGTGCTAGGATATTTTCGCGATAAATTCGGCAACGTGATTTTCAAAATGTTGTAATTGAGATTGTATGTTTTATACGCACATTTCAATTTGTAATTAAAGCATCTATAAATGCTATTTAAAATTTTAAACCAATACGAAGGAAAAAACAGCCTTATTAACTTATAAATAAGTAAATGCCACTTCCTACCACCTGAACTGGTCCCAGACACTGCAATTAGATAAACACAAATCAAGATCATAGTAAAGAAAGGTGGAATTCAGCAGTCAATTATGTCATTTTTGACTGATGAAATGGAAAAATGGATGCCCTCCATTTGTTTTTTGTTAGCAACAGATGAGCTAGCTGTGATGAGTGATGTAGCCTATATTTTGCCAAAATAGTCTCTTCTGTTTGTTTAAGGGCTACATGAGGTTCTTTTTCTGTTCTGTAATGGTGAAATCGGTTAGTGTTAATACTCAAGCTGCCTAGAATAAATCATTATGCAATTTGAGACATGGTTCTAATTGCATAATTAGAAAAGCGGGGGGAAGCCATAGCCTAATGGTTAGAGAAGCAGCTTTGGGACCAAAAGGTCACCGGTTCAATTCCCTGGACCATCAGGAATGGCTGAAGTGCCCTTGAGCAAGGCACCCAACCCCCCACTGCTCCCCAGGCTGCCCTGGGCACGTTGTACGTCGCTCTGGATAAGAGCGTCTGCTAAATAACATTAATGTAATTTGTCCCGTCTATTGAGAATATTATGTCAAAGGGCAGTACACTGTTTACGTAGGTACTGCTTCAATTTTTTTTTGTTCCACACATGCACTATTTATGCACTAAACGAACACAAGATGCACACAGCAGCCATCTTGCATACAGTAGTTAAAAGCAAGCATAAACCGGGTCTACGGAGTCCTCAGTTATTGACTTTTCACGGCTGCGTTGCTCATCCCCGGTTTCCTGCTCAGCATAGGTGTCTTTCATTCTGTATAATTTTGTGCCCACAAAACCAACATCTAATTAGAAAGCAGTACGGTTTAGGCTTCCTGGGGCTTCAAGAATATAATGAATGAATGCATAGTCCCCTCTCAGCAAACCTGAGACTTCCACTGCAGAAACTGTCGAGGCCAGCAACAAAACAAAGCAGGGGTTTTGTGGTGTATTTTACGGCGGTCTCTGAAGTTTTGAATCCACCAGCCTTGTTGCAGTTATTAACTTTTGAAAAATGTCCCCTCTCTCAAAACAGATTAAGATTAAATGTATCCCTGATCAGCATTGCAGCATAATCACCCTAAATCATCAAATCTAGTTGTAGTGTTTAAGATGAAAGGAAGTCACTTGGCCAAGGCTGTTGCTCAGAGGCTCCAAGAGCCAGCCATCTTTTTTTGTTCATGCTGTGCTACCTGAATTTCAGTCCCAAATATGGCAACCGCAACAAGTCAAGTTTATTTGTATAGCGCCTTTAACAACAGATATTGTCGCAAAGCAGCTTTACAGAAAAATAAACACTTTAAGC
>JAOTRR010000004.1:9790707-9810954 GCA_028570945.1 Gogo arcuatus
CCATATGGTCCAATCCCACAGAAGAGCTACTGTAGCACAAACTGCTGAAAAGGTTAATGCTGACAGCTTTCTGTTTTAGCCATGCAACATGTTCACTCTACATGTTCACTCTTATGCTTTATGCATTTTGTTAGTCGCTGTATCATATTTTTTGTGGATTTTCTCAACATGATCGGCCCGACATATTTGCTCGATATATTGGTTCCTGACTTTTTGGACAGCCTGTAGTGCATCTTAAATATACTCAACTTTATCTAGTAATTCTTATAAGATTACAATATACCAAATATATGATTATTAAGGCAATTTCTGGGCACATTTACTAATTTTCATATTGAAATAGTCTTGCATTGTTGGCTGATAATTTTGCTAGTTTTTGCAAGAAGTAAATTAAAATTAGTAAAAAAAAAGTCTAGCTCTAGGAATATTAATCTTATACTTGACTTATTGTAATCTTATAATAGGAAACACTCGATAAATTTGAATATATCCAAGATATTTTCATTTGCTAAGTTGTCATTTTTTTGCAGTGCAATTTTATTTCTATTTTTATTTGTATAGGAACTTTGAAAAGAGACACAGTCACAAAGCAGCTTTACAGAAATCTGGATATAGATTTAGATCACTACTGAGCATGCCAAATGAGATAGTGGCAAGGGAAATCACCACGAAATAACATAAGAAATCTTAAGAGGAACCACACTCAAATATACAAATCCAGATACAACTTCGTCTTCAAAGTTTGTGAGGTGGGGCCTGGAGGGATGAGATAATACCAAATTACACTCAGGAAAAGAATGCTCTGTGTTGTCCAGAATGGCTGCCCTCATAGCATTACACCATTCAGCTACATTATGATGTTGTTGTTGTTGTTGTTTTTTTTTACAGTAAGTCATGAACCAAACTGAAATGTCTATATGACATTGCTGAATGACTGGATGCAGTTTGAGGCATAAGAGGTTTATATGACTTGTTAGATTTATAAGCTCATACATTCAGTACAAAACTAAAGAAACAAAATTAAAATAGCAAGCATGTCTTGATGAAGATACGAGGTAAAGGGATTTTTTTTTTTTTTTGGCCAATGTCGTCATTTAATATGTTGGCAGTGTTAGCCGAGGCTCTTGTGACCAAAATGTTGTCCTTGAACAAGGCCATTAGCAATCAACTGCTCACTTCTCGAGTTAAACTGGATTCTGATGAACAGCCATATAAATCAAATGGGTCATTATTGTAGTATTTACCCCCTTTAACTTTTCCATATTTTGTAGTGCTACCACCTGGAGCTGAAATTAACTTCTTTTGAATGTCATAAATCTATACAAAATGGAGCATATTGAAATGGAGTTAAAAGCCATCCATCCATTATCTATACCACTTATACCGCCGTCAGGGTCACAGGTGAAGCTGGAGCCAATCCCAGCTGACTTCGGGGGAGAGGCGGGGTACACCCTGGGCAGATCTCCAATCTATCATAGGGCTAACACAGAGTTGAACAACCATTCACACTCACATTCACTGGGCAATTTAGAGTAGCCAGTTGACCTAATCCACATGTCTTTGGATTGTGGGAGGAAACCCTTGCAGGTACAAGGAGAACATGCAAACTCCAAACAGAAAGGCCCCAGTTGGCTGCAAGGTTCGAACCCTGAACCTTCTTGCTGTGAGGCAACAGTGCTAACCACCCCACCACCCAAGTGAAAATCGAGTATAGTTGTATCATGTTCAAAGTGGGATATTTTCTTTCATAACCAAACCCTGATTGAAACTTCAGTATAATGGACTATTCTGTGTAAATTGTATGATATCCCAATTTAAAGCAGTGAACACACACATACCTAGAGCAGTGGGCTGCTGTGCTGCAGCGCCCGGGGAGCAGTTGGGGGTTAGGTGCCTTGCTCAAGGGCACTTCAGAAATGGATGTAGAGGGAGGGGAAAGCGCTGTTCATTCGCTCCCCCCACCCACACATTTTCGAACCATCAAACCGGCGACCTTTTGGTCCCAAAGCTGCCTCTCTAACCTTTAGGCCATGGCTTCCCTTGTAGGTCCAGGTTGTAACACTGTAAAATGTGGAAAAGTCCAAAGGGGGTGAATACTTATGCAAGCCATATATTAAGGAAAATAATTCAAATGTCTATAAAGTTATATTTGCTGTAAAAGTGTAACTTGACAGAGGTGCATAACGGTGCATGTGGAGGAGGGAATGAGTGTGTACTGCTCCCAGTGGGAAATGGGACAAAAGATACGGCAGCTGAAATGTTTGTAGTCTCAGTTTATGCTACAGTCCACATTTTTTGTGTTAGAGAAGTCATCAAAATGCCTGCTGTATTGCTGTATTGATATTTTTCACATGAAACTCTCTGTCTTTCTTATATCTGGATTTTTTATTTGCATTTTTATGGATGATCCTTATCTGAGACACTGAGTAACTGCATCATTGCTAAAAATAATGAGTATGTTAATAAGCAAAGTAGTAGAAGGTCCTACACCCACCAATTAGAAAACTTTCCACTGTGTAGACTGAAGTGACACTACCATCACGCTCACTCAAAGTCAGGCATTTATTTTCAAAGCCTGTATAGACAGCACACAGGGCAAATAAGCAGGATTCCAGTGTGTGTTTTTCCCTCATTCTCATTCAGCTGTTCATCTTCTCTAAATATCATCAGAGAGAACTGAAAGCAGGGTTTTACCTGCTATTCTATGATGGACTAATCCTAATGAAAACAAACATTTTGCTGAAGTTGCCCCAACAGAACACATTCCTATTCATTAAAAATAATAATAATAATAATAATAAAAGTAAATGCCTGTCAGAGTAATAATCTGGTTCACAGATGCATGCTGAAATCAAGAAATGTTAAATCTATTTTTTGTGCACCCCAAGCAAATTACTTTGCATGACCAAACAAACAACTGAACAGAACTCATTGTCATGTTTTTGGAACCTGTTTGACTTGTGCTTTGTGACATGGTGCATTATCTTGCTGGAAGTAAACATTATAAGAGGGGTAATTTGCAGCCATCAAATGATGCACGTGGTCAGCAACAATACTCAGATAGGTTGTGGAGTTCAAACATTCATGGTTGGTATTAAGGGGCCCAGTGTGTGTAAAGAAAACATTCTCCAGAATGGAGAATACACCACCAGCAGCAGCTTGAACTGTTGACACAATGCAGGTTGGGTCCATGGATTCATGTTGTTGATGCTAAATTCAAACTCTACCATTTTCATGCAGAAATCAAGATCCATCAGCCCTGGTGATGTTTTTCCAATCCTCAACTGTCCAGTACCAGCTTGTGCCCACTACAGCCTCAGATTCCTGTTGTAGGCTGACAGGAGTGTAACCTGATGTGATCATTCTCAAGCTTTGACATCTTGTGCTTTTCTGAGATGCTTTTCTCCTCACCACAGATCTTCAGTAGCAGGACAGGATAAGCTCCCAGGATAAGTGGCAGGGAGTGCAAAATAAATGAAGCAAGTTATTTAGCAAAGGAAAAAAGACAGCATGGATGGAGAATTTATTGTTCAAATTTAGTCAGTTTAATGAGTAGTGTGAAATAATTCCAGTGTAATTGCTTTTTCACATCACCAATCCACCATACACTTAGAAATGTCACATTTGGTTGCCATGGTTTGGATCCAAACAACAACAATAATACAATTCCTTCCTTCCTTCCTTCCTTTGAATACTACTGAACATGCATCCCAATACAACAGTAAGCAACATCACTGGCTCTATCTATTTTAAAAGCTTATTAATAGATTGATTCATTAATTAATGTTAAATAATAAATTAATTCATTAGGTTTGGTTTGGATGATAACAGCTCTGTAAAGCTTGATAATGTATTTCATTGCACCAAATGTATAACTGTATCCTATTTAACAGTTCAAATAATTCATTCATGGATGGATTATTTTCAATTATGGCTTAATACTTATTGATGGATGGATGCAATTCTGTAGCCCTTGTAGCACTTATAATTGATTATTCATGCTGGGAGATTAGTTGGGATTTGGCAACCTGTTGTTTGGGTCTTTGAGTGTAAGAAGTGTGGAAGCATACTGTCCCATTTTTTATTGTTCTTTTAAAACGTCATACTAATATTTACCTAATTCTATTGCTATTATTCATTTAAATTGATAGCTTATGAGCTAAATTACTAACTACTAGCATATTATCTAGATAGCTAGATGACTAGCCACGTGACACACAGCTACATCTGAAATCTGTATTATGTTCATGCTGTTATTAAAGAATTCAATCCAGTTTACACCCAGATAACATTCAAAGTTCAAAGGCCTGACTGAAAGAACTTGGGTGAAGATGATTCCCTGTGATTTTTTTTCTTCATTTTCTCCCCAATTTGGTCATTTACCAATTCCCACCTACTATTCAGCTTTCCCCTATCACACAACAGCTACCAACAAGGGCTAGTTATACTACATCACAAGGCAGTGTAACACTCAGAGGAAATCGCTATCTTCCCTCTTTTGCATACACAAGCTCACAGACGCCCATGATTACAAGTGTCACTGTGATTGACATGGAAGAGAGAATACGAGAGCATGGCCAATTTTGTTCCCTTGGCTTCTGGCCATGGACGGCTATGGATTGGAAATGGTATACACTGGGAGGAAGGTGTTTAGAGATGAACTAGAGCTACAGGCTATGAGATACTGATCAATTTAACAAATATTTTTGTGGCAATGCAGAGAATTCTTTATGGTATCACAGAAGGTACAACATTCTAAAACCAAGACACATCAATCACCCCAAACCACAACCAGGATATTCGGGGGGGCGAAGGAGAGAAAGCCTTAACTATCAGTCTGATTTATGTCTGTAATTATCAAAAGGAAGATTTTAAAAAAGCCAAGGAACTTTATACTGCTCAGGATTTTGAATTTAAATTAATCAGTGAAAATACTGTCCTGATTTTCTGTGGAGGACGCTCATCATTTTGAGACTTAGCACTCTTGCTCTTGGTAAGTGAGAAGTTAAACTCATGGATGTGGGACAAAATGAAGATGTTGGGTCAATGAACATGAGTCAAAAAGATTTAGGAATGCCAATTTTCACTACGTTTGGCTGAACGAGAAGATAATTTTAGGGAAATTATGTAAATTCCATTGTTGACTAAAATATTACTTTACACATAATACCATGAATAGATCTTTACAGTTTATGCTGATACATTTATGTATCAGCATAAACTTTTGATTACTCTCGTTCATCAAAAGTCTACTTATGTTTACTTCTACATGTAGTAATATACATATAGAAAAATGATAAAACCAAGAACACTGAATACATGGAATATAAATGTTAAACTGTAGAAATTATGACATGGTAGCTCATTGGTTAAGGCTTTGGCCTCTCGTTCAAAAACTTGTGTTCAAACCCTGGCACCACCAATTTGCCACTTTTGGGCACTGAACCTTCTTCTGCTCAGCCCAGTTGTAAATTACTCTGGTTAAAAGTGTTCATCATATGAGTAAATGTAATGTAAATGTAAAATGCATTGTGTCCAACAGTGGGCAGCTCCTTCCATATTCAGTCTATCCTCTAAATTAAGCCACAACACTTTCTCTGATCATTGTGCTACAACTGTAATTAGATATCTAAAATGGTTGGTCATGTGGATTACGTGGTGTGAAGAGTTGAAACTGATTGCATTTGTGACCTGGGTCATGTCCAGATTGGGAAGGAGATACCTCAAATTCGTTGCTGCTCTCCTAGTCCAACTGTTGGCAGTGATTCAGTTTTGGGCTGCTTTCATTTTGAATTCATGAAATAGAATAGGGCTTATAGAAGAAAAACACTGAATAACAGCATTATGTGTAGTATAGAGTGTTTAGCACATAAAACATTTTATTTTTTACTCAAAAATAATACATTGTGCAAGATTTGGTCTTGAATTTCTCCTTGAATATTAGACATTTTGTCCTGACCAGCAAGGTCATCATGGGTAGTGTGGGAAGAACCAAGAGAGAAACAACTAAACACATTAGGGGTTAGCGTAATTACTAATATCAAGCAGTAAAAACCAATAAGCAGCATTTTTTGGAGTAAACAGGCACACAGACTAAATTTCAGGAACGCCCATACGGAAAATAATATGCCGTTGCCAGAGCTGGCAAGTATCCGCCCTAGGCTTATTTATGGAAGGAACTGCATATATATCCAAACATATCTGATTCAGTGAGGCATTGAGAGCTAATACTGTTGCAGAAACAAACTTCTAATTGAAATAAGCTTTCTTCCAAGGTAATTCCATGTATTGGCAAGCAGACAAGAGTAGAATAAAGCATTCAAAGTCATTATTGCATCCTTGAACTACTAATCCTGTGTCCAGTAGGAATAATCCATAAAATCCATTTGAACCAGATGAAATGGATCAAACCTGCTGGAACAGCTGCTCTATCATGCATGTTGTCTGTTCAACTGTGTGCCAAGATGAAGTATGAATCAATGAAATCATTCATGAAAAAATGAACTCAAAAAAAGAGAAGGAGCAAGGCCACATTTGTTTGGTTCGAGACATGGATGCTGCTTTTGCCTTGTTAATGTTGGTTCACTATATTCTTTACTGGTTGAGAATGTAGCACGTAGGACATTGCATCATTGTCGAAAATGGAATGGAAACAGGAAATGTGTGCTTGTTAGTATCATTTGCAGCATTGATTGTCTTCTACCACACAGTGAGTGTAAACCAAGCCTCATCTGAACATTTCTTCTACTTATCCACCTTCTGGTGGTCACCAAAATGGTTAGATTACACATGAACTATAAGATAACTGTAAGATAACTTAAAAAAAAAAAACTATTATAGCCCAAGTGTCTGAAAATACAGATGCAGAAACAATCTCAACTCTCTTGCAATATTGTAGTTTAACTGATTGACCCCAATCCTCTCCATGTCCTACAAATGCATTGGCCTTGTTTCTGGTCAGTTGCATCGCTCAGCCTCAGCAGTTTGGGGGAAAAAAATATAATTTTGTGTCATTATGTACTGCAATGTTGTGTCACTGCTACAGTCAACATGCATTATTCAAGTATTATTCAAATATCTCATACAATTATTTCTAATCTTCGCTGTGAGCAACCAACCCTACACAACATATCCCATTATGATTAATTGCATCCATCCATCCATCCATTATCTATAGCGCTTATCCATCAGGGTCATGGGGGAAGCTGGATCCGATACCAGGTGACTTCAGTTGAGAGGCAGGGTACACCCTGGGCAGGTTGTCAATCTATCACAGGGCTAACACAGAGACGAACAACCATTCACACTCACATTCACACCTACAGTAAGTTACAAGTGTGCAGCCAAACTCTGGACTGTGAGAAAGATTTAGAAGTAGATTTATTTTGATCCAACAAATAATATTTTAAAGACAGCTGTGATTCCATCTATATTACCAAGTTCATCACTTTCCAAGTTTTAAGGTAAGGGGATTCAAACTGAGGAAAAGTATGTAGCTAATGCTATTAAATCTAGCAAGCTAATTTGCTTTCTCTGTTGTTTCTGTGTGCACACAATTCATTGCATAAATATTCACCTCCTTGAATTTTTTAAAAACATTTTGTAGTGTTACAACCTGGAACTGAAATGAATTTAATTGGGATTCTATATCATGAATCTACACGAATTCCTAATATTGAAGTGTGTGTGTGGGGGGAGGGGGATCAATATATAGTTTAGAAAGTTAATTACAAATAAAATACATTGTGATTGCATAAGTATTCACATTCATTGCTTTGAAATCCCTCAATTATTTCGGGTGCAACACGTTTCCACATTTCCATTGCATTCCAGACATTCCATGATTAGTTGCATGGGGTCCATCTGTGTTCAATGAAAGTGTGAAATGATCTCAATATAAATACACCTGTTCCTGGAAGGGGTCAGAGTTTGTTAGAGAACATACTCAGAATCATGAAGACCAAGGAGCTATCTAAACAAAAGGCCATGGGTAACTGAAGGATCTGTAAGATCCACAAGATCAGATGGGAGAAGCTATACACTAGACAGACCCTAAAGAGAGGCTTGGAACAGTAACAAGAAGAAAGCCATTATTGAGGGAATAAATCCCCAAAAGAAATGAAAGATGGTGTTGGAGAACCAGCAAATGTGTAGAATGACTCTCTGGACTGATGAGACCAAAATGTAACTTTTTGGCCTTGGTACAAAGTTCTACATTAGATGGGAACTGACCACTGCTCATCACCCTGAGACCAGAAGCTGGTCAGAGTTGAAGGCAAGATAGATGGAGCCAAATACATTGCAATCCTACAAGAAAACCTGCTCCAGTTCACAAGACTTGAGACTGGTGTAGAGATTCCACTATCTAACAGGACACTGAGCCTAAATGTACTGCCAAAACTACACTGGAGTGCTTCAAAACCAAGAACCTGAAAGTGTTTGGATGGCCAAATCAAATCCCAGAATGTAATCTGACTGACAATCTGTGGCCAGACTTGAAAATTGCTGTTCAAAAGTCTCCATTCACTCTGAAAGAGCTTGAACAATTTTTCCAAGAAGAGTGTGCAAAAATGTCAACATCCAGATGTACAAAGCTGATATGGACATACAATGCCAGAAGAATTGCAGCTGTAATTGCAGTCAAAGGTGGTTCTACCAAATATTGACCCAGGAAAGTGAATAATCAACAAGTACCTGCTTTTTTTAAAAAATTAACCTTTGTGTCACATTAAAAAATATTTTGCACACCTTGAAATGTTAGACATCTTGTATAAGTCAAATGGTAAAAAATCCATTTCAATTCTAGGTTGTACCACTACAAAATGTGGAAAAGTTCAAGAGGTGAATACTTATGAAAGGCACTGTAGGTCTATAAATGCACTATAATTTATAGTGAAACATGAATCATGTTTATTTAGTTACTTGGTTCAGTTTAATAACAGAAAGACCCCACAATGGGCAGTAGCTTTACTACAAGTAGCAAAGCTGTTAGTGTACATTTCTCAGAAGTTAGGTGGTAGCATCACTGCTTTTTAAAATCAGGTATCTTGTTAAACTAGTTATTGTTAAACACATTATTGAATGTGTGTTTTTTATGCACTATGTATTTGAATCCATCAAGTTTTATATATCTTGTAAAGTGATTTAACTTGACTTGAGACCCAATTGACTTGATTTTTTTTTTTGACAGCTAACAAGTCCACTCTCTCTCTGACAATGACCTGAAAGGACAAGACTGGTGTTGGACATTTTCTGGATTCTGAGAACTGAATATACGTTGTAAATACGTGCCAGTGCCAGTTCAGGTTATTCAGGTCAAGTGCAGCTTGGTCTTCATCACTGATTACAGCTCTTCAGCTCTCATATTGGAGGGACCCTTGGAGATGCAGTGGCTGCACCTCTTGATTTTTATGTAAAAGGCAACAGAAACTAAATTGGTCCACAAAATGTCAGCATTAACAAAAGGACATTGTCACGTTGAGAGCGTGACATAAGAAATACTCAATTCTCACAGGACAATTCCAAATCAGTGTTGCTCTGTTAGTTGTAGGTGAGAATAAGACCTTCATAGACAAGATTGTTGCTGTTTGCTTTTGCATTGATGAATATGTGCACTTGTGTTATATAAGTAACATTAACATCTAAATAAATTTGTATACTACTGATAAATTGATCTTTGCTAAATACTCCAGTTAGTTAGTGGCTACTATTTTATTTATTAATGAAGAATATCACTATGCTTCTGGAAACACTGGAAAAAAAAACCCAGACATGTTAATGTCAGCACAGCCAGTATGGTCTGTAAGTATGGCTCTGAAAGTTCCTCCATCTTAGATACATCACTTGAGTATATAATTGGTGTCAACAAGAGATAGAGATAGAACTAGATAGAACTTTAAATGTGCAGTTATTATTTTTGTTTGTACCTTGTCTAAAACTGTCTAACAAATTTAGTTGGTTCTATTTTCCCAAAATATAAACAAACAGCCTGATCAGGCAGATAGCAAAAATGAATAAAGGAACAATGTAAATGCAACGCCAGCACATAATTATGGTCTTTGCTTTTTTCTATGAGCTTCATATCTGACTGCTTGCTAGTGCCCCATTAAAGTAAAAACTTCCTGCTCGCGTGACTTTTTGCTTTGACTTATGGGATCCCTGTCCCGATGCACACCTCTAGTCTTATTCGGATGCCCTGTGAACCTTTCTGGCAAATTTTCTTTAAAAAAAATAGTGCACCTCTGTATTCATATCTTTTTTGTATCAGTTTAGAACACGTTATCATTTTATTCTGAATAATGTATTCATATTCAGTTACATCCTTAGCGTACTGTAATAAAAATGAGAACAAATTGTTAGTCTGATAGCTTCTTTTGATTTGCAGTTATCAGAAGCGGTGAAGTCAATAATGGATGTAGGTTCAACCCAAAGATAAAGTAGATAAAGAAAATCTAAAAAACGCTCTTGTTACTCCTAGAAGGCAATGAGGTCACACTGATTTAAAGAGAGACTTCTGCTTAAGTCACCTGTCTCACTGGTTTTTCTCCTGAGACAAAAGACCCCAGTAATCCCCACATGCCTCCTTTTAATTAAAGGGCTCAACAAAGTCACATTGTGCTCAGATGTGACAAGTTAATGATGTGTCAAGTTCATTGAAATATACTACCAAACTTACTTAGTCAAGATTACTATAAGCATACTAATGCATATTTAGAAAGATGATCAGGTTGCCTTTGTCTAATTAGGCTACGTTCAGAATGTCAGTCCAAATTCTTTCTTTTTTCTTTTTTTTCATATCTGAGCTGAAGCCGATCTTCCTGATTGACTGTCCACATTATAGTGATCCAGCAAGTGATCATATCTGATCATTGTGTCCATGTGGTAATCTTCATTTTCATTCTTATTCACATTGGTTGTTATAATAATGACATTGCGCCCAAAAGTAGAAGTAGTTAACAAACAAACCAAAATGGAGGGTAATGAAACGGGCAAGCTTATTTACCACGTGGCAATGTGGAGCCACGGTGCAGGTTTTATAAAAATAACGAGACAGCATCAGAGACGGACGAGGCTTGCCTGCTCCGATTTATTTCATGTACCACCAAACAAGCAGGTGTCCTGGACGTGTGATGTAAACGTGAAGAAAATCAGCAACTGAAGCTTGAACTTCATGAAAAGAAGATTGATTTTTGCAACATAAATGAATGAACATTCTTATCTCTTTCATTTCCTGTGCTTAGGATGGCCAAGTGTTATAGAGTTATATACATGTTATATAACTGCTATAGAGTTATATACATGCATACATATATATACACGTTATAGAGAACAGTGGTTTTCTTGAAAGACTGTTGCCATGTCACATGGAATTAGCAAACTATGTTTTTTTTTAATATATGAAAGAACGTAGGTACATATTATGTCCCAAGGCAAAGAATCAAGCAAGATGAAGACAGAACAAGAGTGAGAACATGTCAGAGTCTATGTTGAGCGAGTGATTGGCAATGTACACAACAAGTACAAAGTACTCACAGAAACAGTTTCAATCAATGTTGTTCTGTGATATGTGGCTCAGAAAAAGACCTTCTTAGACAAGATTGTTGTTGTTTGCTGTTCCTTGATGAACATGTGCCCTTGTGTTGTGTAAGTAACATTATGTATCTGAATAAAGTTACATATTACTGATAAACAGGCCTGCAAAATCCCATTGTACTATGTAAATTAGCTTCCTATGATCAATAAACTTATCAGGCAGAACAATATTGCTTCATGCTATTTAAATACAAATATAGAAGAAGATAGTAAACACAATTATGTATGGAATGTTGTTTTCTTACCATTTATTATCATTTTGTTAAGCAATTTGGAGTTAAAAATATCACACAAAAATTCTCCAGATAGAAAGTCATTGCATATTTTAGCTTTGAATATCTAAACAGCATTATGTAGAACATTCTAGTTTTCTCAACCATCCATTAGCACTTGTGTTAAATACTTTTGCATTTGAAAAATGATTCTGCACCTTAGTTCAGGTAACAAAGAGCAGCGTAATCCAATATTTTAAGAGGAAAGTCTGGAATACATTGTGTAACTACTGTATACATGCAATTTAGCACTGATTAAGCAGTATACATAAATAACCTAGACAATGCTTTTCAAAATATAGCTGAACACGGTGGACAAAACCAAACATCATTGGCTGCAGGGGAACCCTCAAGTCCAACACACCCAACATGAAACCACTGGATCCTACAATTTTCATTTTTGCATGCATGTCGTCTTTTTTTTTTTTTTTTCAGATCCCTTACATACATTACATAGACTATCCATTTTTTTCTTTGCTTGTGTTTCTCTTTCCATATCTCCTTTAGCCTCGGAAAATGTTAGAACTTAAAAGCTGTACATTTATGTCACAGTCTTACAAAATGCTCTTTAACTATCTTCCTGTTGCTGCAATATACGTGCTCGTAGGTGAATCTGTGGCAACTGGGTGAGTAAAGTGCTGTGCAACAAGTTCTGTCTTGAAAAACTGCTGTGCTTTCTCTATGCACATCATCTAGAATACAGGGTTGGGGTTTTTTCTACAACTAGAATACAGGTTTGGGGTTTTTTCTACAACTAGAATGCAGGTTTTGGCACAATGTCCAAACCAAAATTACAGTCCTTAATATCAGTGACAAATATGTGTGTCTGAATTGGTGTGTAGTATCTGTCTTTTTTTTTAGTTCTACTTTTCCACAAGTTGTTTCAAGGCAGACGTTACTGTCCTCGACTGAATCATTTGGGCAGGTGCAGCACATCAGGCCATCAGGTGATGCCCTGATTCGTGGCAAATCAGAGTTGATGATAAATCTACACGCTACAACCTCATGTCTGTAGTGCTGTTGATTTGTTATATCAGTGTAAACTCACGGTCTACTTTATTAGGAACAACTGTGCACCTGCACATTCATGCAATTTATCCAAACAGCCAATTGTGTGGCAGCAGCACAATGCATAAAATCATGCAGATACAGGTCAAGAGCTTCAGTTAATGCTCAGATAAAACATCAGAATTGGAGAAAAATTGTGATCTCAGTGACTTTCACCATGGCATTGTTGTTGGTGCCTGATAAGCTGGCTTGACTATTTCAGAAACTGCTGATCTCCTGGGATTTTCATGCACAACTCTCTCTAGAGTTTACACAGAATAGTGCAAAAAAAAAAAACCCACAACAACCCAAAAACTTCCACTGAGCAGCAGTTCTGTGAGTGGAAATGCCTTGCTGATTTGAGAGGTCCGAATGGGCAGACTGGTTCGAGCTGAAGAGAAGACTCATATGACCTATCTTTACAACCATGGTGAGTAGAAAAGAATCTCATTTAAATTTATAGCATTTAACAGATGCCTTATCCAGAGCAACTTACTTACCAGGTGACATTTTTCCAAAAACAGATTTAGGTGAACCTGTGCTCACTGTCATCTAAGATTTCTGATGTGGTCTTCTGCTTTTCTAGCCTATCCACCTCAAGGTTCAGTGTGTTATGCATTCTGAGATGCTTTTCTGTTCACTATGGTTGCAAAGAGTGGTTATTTGAGTTAACATAGCCTACCTGTCAGCTTGAACCTCTCTGGCCATTCTAACCTCAAATCAATAATATTGTGCAATTGTTTACAAGGAATTCTGAGCACTTCCTACAATCTTGAATCAGCTTCTTTTGCTCCTCAGCAACGTGAGATTGGGAAAGAGGAAGAATGTGACATTGGGGACCTTTTATAGGGTACACATGTGAAGTTATGGTCATAAGGTGCCAAATCAGTTAGCAACTCACAGAGTTGTTTGCATCCATCAGATTTACTGTCACACAGAAAGAAGAGAGACTTCATCTTCATGACTGTCTGTCCTGGATCTTTGAACAGTTCAGAGTAATCAGGAAGCACACTGCGAATGGCAGCTTTGTCACCAACTCGATGGATTATATCGGAATAAAATGCTATCAGTTCCACAGGGATAGGTCCTGCTGTTGTGGTATCATGGCAAAATCTGCATGACAGGCCTGTTGTTTGTATCACTATCCAAACATCTGTCCAGTGCCTTCTTCTTGGCAGAAGCCGAAGTGTAATCAATTCTGTGTTCTACCTCAGCATGCATCTTGTTTACACTGCTTAGGAGCAACCAGTAAGCAGGTTGGTGACAGGAACACTTCACCTGACAAGTTAATATTGGCCCAAGTCTTCAAGGGGGCTCACTTAGATACTGGGCACCATGCACACCAAAGAGAGATTTAGCATGGCCAGTTTACCTCATTCACTCACTTTCAGTAACCACTTTATCCTGATCAGGATCGCAGTCAATCCAGAACACTGGGTGTGAGGCAAGAATACACCCTGGATGGGACACCTGTCCATTGCAGGGCACCTTGCATACATACATTCATTTATATCTAGGGACAATTTATTATAGCCAAGCCACCTACTGGTATGTTTTTGAGAGTTGGGAGGAAACCAGAGAACTCGGAGGAAACCCACACAAGCAGTTGCTCAGGTTTGAACCCTGGGACACAGAAGCCTTAAAGCAGCAGTGTTACCCGCTGTACCACCATGCTACTAATTGTTTCATGGAAATTCAGAAATTCTGTATTTTCATTTGCTTTTTTCTGTTGATGTAGATGTGTTTTTGTGAGCTGAGATACAGAAATGAAATGGTAGCCATGGTAATAACATGGTAATCTTAGTTTGAGACTTTGCCCCAACATTCAATGGCATGACAGATCTCCATATTCCCTACTCAAATCAAAGGGGCTCATTAAAACCTCAATGTGTAAAGGAGATCAACTAAACATGCAATTACAGAGCATTTATTTGAACAATTTCTAAAATGGCTCCACCTCAAACATCAACACCTTCCCCTGAGAGCAAATTAAATCCCCAGCAACATTTCCGCTATTTAATTGTGCTTCTATCTGGACCTGTATCTTTGTGACAGGCTGACAGATTTGCCCAAGTGAACATGGGTTACTTTTCGCATGCAAGCAGGAAGAAGGAAAAAGCATTTTGAAAAGGCCTCCATATCGTACCATGCCAACACAAGGCATAGCCAGCGTCTCTGCTTGCATAATCTCCTTCCAGGGAAAATAAAGTGCATTCCCATTTTCAACACTCAGGCTTTAATGAGGCCCGGGGTTACATCACTGCCTCAGATGAAAGAATAGAGGCAGCCCTGATTCAAACAAATTACACTTTTAAAATTTTCTCTCTCCTCCAGAAAAGATATTTAAAAAATATTTTAAAAAATAGTTATGAACTTAAGTTTTTGTCATCACATTTTTGTCAGCAATATGCTGTAAGAGCAGTGTAGCATGACTGTTGTGGGGAAAAAATGTGGAGACTTGTGCCAAATGAGCAATAACTGCTATGTTAAAAAAAAAAAAAAAAAAAAAGCCTGGTGAGATTTATTTTGCCTACAAACATTAATGCATCATTGTGGTAGTGATCATACCATGCACTGGCTACAACACAAGGCAAACTCTATTGCAGAGTGCATTAAAGAAATAATGCCCCCAAAAATGACATTTACACCATATTTAGCATTTGCACAAATGCAGTTTGAAGCTTATAGCTACCAGTTTAGTACTGAACAAACTGCAAGTCTCAATATGTACCATATTGGTCTTCTGCTATTGCAGCCCATCCACTTCAAGGTTCAACACTGAGATGCTTTTCTGCTCACCATGGTTGTAAAGAGTGTTTATTTGAGTTACTGTAGCCTTCCTAGCAGCTCAATAGAGACTAACCATTCTCGTCTAAACTCTCTCAGCAGCCAGGTGTTTCAGATCAGCAGTTTCTGAAATATTCAAAGCCCATTTGCACCAGCAAGCATACCACAGTCAAAGTCACTCAGATCACATCCCCCCATTCAGATGTTTGATGTGAACATTAACTGAAGCTTTTGACCTGTATCTGCATCTTTACACATTGCGCAGGCTGACTGGATAATTGGATAACTGCATGAATGAGCAGGTGTACAGGTGTCCCTACTAAAGTGGCCAGTGAATGTATAAAGACTGTGAGAGTTGATTCAGCACTCTAGATTTTGTTGTATGGATGTGTTCATTTTTATGCATTGTGACATTTCTGGCATGCGCAGCCCTTTCTCAGTTAATTACTGCAAGCCCCCCTTTCTGGTTTATTAAATAAATCCCAGAGTTGCCAGATTGGATTGCTTCTCTTCCAGCCCAATTACTGTTTACAAACTTCACACCCATGCCACTATAAAGCAATCCTAAATGAACATTAAACTATAAAAATAAAAAAGGATAGAAAACATGACATTCTTTCCTCCATTCATTAGATTTTTTTTTCCTACAGAGACCTTCCAGAGTATTTATGTAACTATTCATGCCAACTCATAACTACTTGTGCTTTATGTACTAAATATCCAGTCAATTTTCTTTTCTTTGTTTATGTCTTGGTGCATCCATGCTTCCCCCTTATGTAATTTTTTTTCATTATCTTAGAGTATAAAAATAATGATTGGTGCAAATGGGTACCAGCACAACTTGGGTTTCTAGTTCAACTTGAGAGATGAGAAGCAACATGCATTATCATTTTGTCATGCAATGACACATTGCACAAAATGTGGTTTCCCCTTTTTCAAAATAATATACACAATATTCCGCTTTCTCACAGTTTAGTTGATCAGTTTGCTGTCTGAACTTTGGTTCTTTAGTTTGCTACTGGAGCTACAAGGTGATGCTTCAGTGTGAGGCGGTAATGAAGCCCTAATAAGCTCCAGTGCTACATGGTTTGAGGTGGGTGCGTGATAATTAACCTGGAGGAAACCCATGAGGGAACTGCAGGGCTGTTTCTTGCTCTAAACAATATAAGGGGTCGCTTAGGGTCTCCAGATAGCTATGCAAAAAATAAAAAGGTATACTTTACTATCATTTAACAAAAAAGTTTATGTCAGGCAGTCACAGGGGGCCCATTTGCAGTGCCAAAAGAATAAAAACTGCAATTTACAAAACTGAATGATCACGAAACAGTGATCACGAAGCGTCCTTATCTATACGGAAAGGAAAAAGGAAAAAAAGGCGAAGAGGTGAAATGGATCCAAAACACAGATTAGAAGTTAATGCTAATTAATTTCATTTCATCAGTTTGTCTGCTTTCTTGCTTCTGCTTGATGATGTAAAAAGTTAGTGGCTAACTAGCTACCTAGTATCCAAAGTAAGAAGCATTAGGCTAACACATGTTAAGCTGCTAGCTTCCTCCTACTAGCTATGACAAGAGAAGCCTATTGACTTTAAAGATAATCAGTAATCACATGGGTGAAATGAACATGATCCACAGTTCTTTTCATAACTATAGCAACTCATACAATCACAACCAATAAAGAAATGATGTTTCCAAACCTTTCACCATCATAAGTATCCTAACGGCCTAATGGTCAATTTTCAGGCGCTATAAAAAAATTGAGCTGTCATCAGCATTAGAACCAACTGAAAGTGATGCAGGTATGTTTTTAAGCCAAATTCAACTTGACTGTAATTAACTAGCTAATTTCCCCCAGACATGTCTAAATTATGTTAGCTAAGGTTAACAACTAGCAAGAATTTCAATGCAACAAAGCAGATTATTTGTAACGTTTATTTTTCTTTACCTTAAAATTTAATAAATAAATGTAAATTTCATTTAATTCAATTCAATTCAATGTTATTTGTATAGCGATTTTAACAATAGACAATGTCGCAAAGCAGCTTTATAGAAATGTATTAATTCTGGATATAAATTTTAAACATATGAATTTATAAATTTATCCCTAATGAGCAAGCCTGAGGCGATGATGGCAAAAATCCCTGAGAGGACATGAGCAAAAAGCTCATGAACCAGATTCAAAAGGAACCCAGCCTCATTTGGGGGATAAGATAGCGTGATTATAAATAACTTGCTTCTTTAACTGTTTCCTATATAGTCAAAAAGTGCAATTGTGTAACAAGGAAATTCATTACAGTTTTGACATGAGGTCTAAGTTTATTTTTATGTATATTCAAACACTGATACTGTATATTTATAGATTTATTTAGAGAGTTTTAAAGTTTTATTTCCTTGTGTATGTAGCTCCAGTTCATCTGATTTTCTTTGTTGGGTTTGGGGGCCACTGAGTCACTGCTTTGGACCCCCAAATGTTAAAAAAATTGCGCTGGGGTACAAGGAAAACATGCAAAACTCCACAAAGAAATACAGAACTATGGATGCAAAAGTCAGACACCAAACATGTCTTGGATGATTGACTTAATGTGGGTTAAAGCTTAAAATTTTGGCAGCCCGACCAATTTGCTCTATAATTCCATTTTCTCCCATGACTACTTCTGAAATGTTTTGTATATAACAAACAGTTCTGCTAACCTGCCATTGTGTCCAATTGGTGCCGATCTTGAGCAGGTACCAAAGCCGTAGAACCAGAACTTTTATCAGAATACTAGACAAATGACTGATGGGAAGGGGGGAAAGCACAGCTCAACTTTTCTGGCTCCAAAGGTCCCAATACTGTGTGCAGTAAAGAAAAAAAAAGATTCCCTCAGATTCTAAATATCCTAATGATCAGTAATGATCTAATTATCCTTTGGGTTTGTGCAGTAAAGTAGGAAAAAAAGAGGAAATAGATAGAGTAAGGTAGTGCAGTTACTCTATCATATATCATATCATATCATACATGCACCAAAAAGCAACCAAACATATCTAACACACAAGATTTCCTTAAAAAAAGTATCATTATTTTTTATTTTGTTTATTATTTAAAATTTTTATTTCAAGATAAGTTTAGTTTGAGCTGGTATTTGGTTTGGCTTTGTCAGTTTCTATTATTTTTATTTAGTTTTATCATTTATTTTGCAGGGAAGAGTCTCTTTCAGTTGTTTTTCTGTCCAGTTTTCAAAAAGGAATGCATGAAGACACTGAACATTGTGTAACTTCCTTGGAAGTTATCAATGGTCTACAAGTACACTGTCAGCAAATTATCAGGCTGAATGTGGGGAAATAAAATTATCCTTATCTCACCGTGTCATTATTATAAATGTGACGTGTTGCCTACTTTTCTGCATATGTTAATAGTTTTACTACAGACTAGTATAACATCCTTCCACAGAGCAATTCTTTTTTTGTGGAATGTAAAAATGGGAAGTCAGGAAGGACCCTTACTCAATCTGGCAACCCATATAATTCTTTAGATGCATTCCTGGAGGAAAACAGCAGGTGGGAAATAAATATATCACTGCTGATGACACTTTTATGAACAACTTGCAACAATTCTTATTTTAAACTTAATGTCATTTGTATTGGGATGAGAATGTGGGGTCATGCTAGACACCGGAGAACATCTGCAGTGTTAATTCAGCTCATACCCTGTTGAGATAGCACCTTAAGTGTTGAATTAATACTTACAGAGTTTTTAAGTTAACATCAACAATGTTAAATTAGTTATTACAGTGAAGGATTAACACACCATAGTTTTACATGAACTTTCAGTGTGCAGAATTAACAACTACAGTTTTACAGGACTTTTCTGAGTTCAGAATGAGCACTTATAGTTGTAAATTAACCTTTAGTGTGCTAAATTAACACCTATAGTTTTATGAAACCTGTTAATATTGCAGAATTAACACCTACAACATTACATGAACCATTACTCTGCCAAGTGTAGTGCTGAATGAATGCAAATCCAGAGGTGATTTAACACAACTATCAACTTATCACTACAGTATTTTCCTTCAGTTGTGAATGAACACCACACAGTCTTGAATAAACACCTACAATGTGGAATAAACACTTAATTTACAAAATTAAGACTACAGTGTTGAAAGAACACAAACCTATTACTGAATTAACATTGCTACCACTATAGGTGTTCTCTAAGTGGTGTAGGTCTTAAACCAGTACTGTAGATATTTGTTCAGCAATGTTAATTTAGTAATGAACTTGTGTTCAGTTTATTAACTACAGTAATAAATAAGTAAATTCAGTCCAGTCCACATTGTAGATGTTTATTCAAGATGGTAAGGTGTCATTTCATGAATGAAGTTTTTTCATTCATTCATTATCTAGACCGCTTATCCATTAAGGGTCACAGATGAGTTGGAGCAAATCACAGCTGACACTGGGTGAGAGGTGTACACCCTGGACAGGTTGCCAGTCTATGGTGGGATATGGCTAAAACAGAGAGACAGACAGCCATTCACACTCACATTCACACCTATGGGCAATTTAGA
>JAOTRR010000004.1:9825714-9837420 GCA_028570945.1 Gogo arcuatus
CACACACACACACACACACACATACACACATGGCTGGAACATGTCTGAGCCATGCTGTTGTAGAAAAGTAATCAACACCTTTTCTGTGTGGTTTAATTTTCACATTCATAGGATATATAGATTACTTGATAAGGGTAAATATGCAGGTGCTTCTGTTCAACTGAATTAAATTCAGTACTTAATGGAATCTGTTCTCTCATTACTTTTTTTTTTCTGAAACTGACAACAAGCAATTTATCTTTTTTTCTAAAAGAAATATGGTCTTCAAAACAAGCTTGGGGTGACTAACTGTTCGTATGATTCGTACCATATTCACTTGCAAAAGTCCATAATTGCTGTTTGGAAACTGTACTTCAGCTTTCACATCATCGTGAATAATAATGAGATGTGTGACAGGTGTGAGATCAGTGTTTTGTTTACTCCACCTGCCCCTGCTCACATCAGTCTGCTAAGCTAAATTGCAAATGTGCACCACTTCATGGATTCAGGGCTTGTTGGTGAGTGCACATACCCTGTTAGCAGCTATAAGTGGAGCTCACATCTCTTACCTCTAGTGAAATAAATGTAGGCTTGTGTGACTGAAGTGTTCTTACATGCAGTCAAAAAAAGTGTGGTGGTTGTGAGGAAGCTGTAGTGCTGGAGTAATTCGCAGTATCTGGCCCAGAGTGTAAAAACTCATCAACTGGGAAAGTGTTTAGTGCTTTAAAAAAACAACAACAAAAAAAACCCTACAACTTGTAGAACCTATGACTTTCCTCAAATCCATAAAGTTTCTGTAAGTCAGAAGTCTGCCTGGTGCGAAACCTGTTTGTCTGACCACTTCAGCATGCTTAAGCTGATTTGTATTAGAGTAATGGACCGTCCTTCATTTTTAATTGCCAAAAAGAACAGCGAATTAAAGCAAGCCTTTGTGTGCAGTGTGATTAAAGTGAGCTTAAATGGTAACACAAGCAAAAGGGTCACTGCAGATCCTTGGGGAATATTCACACATTAGCAAATCATTAGCATTCTTTAATTGTATTTTCCCCTTCCTTTGTTAGATAATACTTTTTAATACAACTATTGGCTTCTCAATTTACAGAAGGTCAAATTTCTCAGGTTTCATAATAAAATTTGGCTTGATATTTTTAGATTCTACCGTCGTGACATGACAAGTCGCTCATCAAGGACTTAGAGACGAGGGACATTGTATTTTTGTATAAATAGCTATCAGATTAGTAGCTCATTAGTTACAGACACTGCGGTGTTATACTGACTAAGTGTAATAGGAGAACAAATGCTGGTGTTTTTGTTCTGTTCTTAAAGGCAGCTTATTATTCCATCAGATCAAGGTACATAGTGAATGGTGAAAGTTTAATTTTTAAAGACTTTACAAAGGAAAATGAAGCTATTCTAATAAATAGTAATTACCTCTTCTAAGCATGTTGATTCTCAGTATTGGAATATGTCATTTTCAGCAGTGGTCCAGACAGACTGCTGCTTGATGATGGTAATTACAGCTTGGGTAAACAGAAGGTTGGTGATTAAAGAGGATAAAAGAGAAAGCAGTTGCTTGTATTTTGGGTGGGTTTGGTATTTTATTTGGTGTGAAGTTTCTTGGGCTCCACTGATTTGATAACGAAGTTTGTTATATTAATGCTGATGTTCAGGTTATGCTCGTGTACTAGGGGCATCTCCTTCCATAAAGCTCATTTTCCCTTTGTTGCATAAGTAACAAGTTGTTCTCAACATCCTAGCATTTTGCATCTACATAGCACTCCTTCATCTACTATACCATCTTGCTCTGATGACCTCTGACATTCAGGTTGAACCAACCAAAGCACTCCTTTGCTTATAAAAATTTAAAGAAACAAATCAAAAGCAAATTAAAAGACTGTGGCTGTAATTCAGTAGCAGTGATGGTAATGCGGGCAGCATGGTGGTGCAGCGGGTAGCACTGCCACCTCACTACTCCAGTCTGTGTGGAGTTTTGTCAGTGTCCCTGTGTTCACGTTGGTTTTCTCTGGGTTCTCTGATTTCCTTGCACTGTCCAAAAACATGCAAGTCAGTGGATTGGCTATGCTAACTTGCCCCTAGTTGTAAGTGTGTGGTGTGCTGTTATGGACCAGCATTCAATCCAGATTGAATTCTCCTGCCATGCACCCAGTGTACCTGGGATAGGCTCAGGATCCACCGCAACACTGACAAGGAAAAACCGGCTACTAATGATGAATGAATGATAGTAATGTAGAATTAACTTTGTATAGTCAATCAAATCCTTGTCTAAATGTGCCATTTGTGGAAGCCGTTATAGGCCGTATCTTTTTAAACCCTGCTTTAGAAACAAATTCTCTACGAGTAGAATCCCTATTGACCTTTGTAGATATTACAGCTTGTATTCTAATCAATTTCATATGAATGAGGCTAGAAAAGGTGTTCTAACCTCACACAATACCCTAACCTTAATCATTTATATCTATTTTTATAAGAACATGACAGACTGCTGTTTGAAATGCACCTTTATCACCTTCTTGTGAAATGGGTTTAGATTGGTGTGTGCTTCGTTTCCTCCACCTGATCAGTTCACCTTCCGAAGCAAAACGTTAAAATTCAATGCTTTCCCAATTTGAAAGACCCAAGTGGATGGAGACATGCCTCAGAAAGAACTATGAATAGGTCTGGCATCAGTTAAGTGGCGTTGTGAAGAACAAGGTCTGGTCATGAGTCAAGCCAGAATAAAGGGAATTAAGTATAACTCAAGATGGATTTTAGGACTGGTTTAACAACTCCCTGAGTCACTAGTGAGTAAAGATTGAAATTGAAGCAACTTGAGTCTGATACCTGAACTGTACCTGCAGAATAATTTAGGTGTGGCGTTTTGAAATTGTAAAAAAAAAAAAAAACAAATGCTATTAAAGAATGATGACAAAACAATTCATTGTAGTAACAAAGTCTAGATTTTGGCTTAATCTTAGTTAGATGAATTTGTACTGCTCATGAGCAGAGAAGTAACCAAGACCAAGAGAAAAACGGTTAACCAATTCTGATGTCACTTATAGAACCAAGCAGAAAAATGATGAATAAAAGGAAATGGCATGACATGGGTTTGTCCCCTCCTTATTAAAGTAGTTTTCCCCTTCTTTTGGCTTAGTGATGTGGATCCTTAGTAAGGAGACTACCTCTAGTCATGGATCAATAGCTTCAAGCCCACACTTATTCCAGAATTTGTAGGAGCAGGAGCACAGAAATAACTAATAAAATATTTTATCATGTTTCTGTAATTGCTAGCAATAACAGCATCTTCAGTGTGCTTTACCATTATCTTAAGAAGCACCGCTTCCCCCCACACTGTTATTATACATCACCAAGCGTACTCTTTTTGACTCCCAGTTGCAGCAAGAATCAAATTTATAACTCGTGTCTTTGCACTGCATCATGTTGTCCATGGACCATGGTTCAGAACTACACACCCACAGACCCATCAGGTCTGCAAAATCAGGGAGGTGCTTAAATTTTTAGCATGATTCTGAGACAAAATCGGGCTGCTACAGTATCCTAGTTCCTTATTAGTGGGATAAACTTCCTCCTCACATCTGAATGGTCCAGTATCTCCATTTGTTCATCGCAGGTCTAAACTATGACTACCTTGTATGCAATGATATGCTTTATGTACTTAAAAGTACCGTAAAAGTCTGCGATGGTGCCCCCACCAGGAAAGATCATGTCTTACATATAGGAATTATTTGACGTAGAGACTTACTTTAAATTGCATCTTGTCACAGTTTAAGTAGTAAACATGATGGTTTATTGATTTTTTTTATGAAACAAGCATGCTGAAATTTTTGTATTTTTATTCACGGTTTAATTACAAGATGGACGTTAACTGTACTCTAAACAGCCAACACCTTTCAAACAACATCTATTGACCAATTGTTATTCACATCCTACACCAATCATAAGTCATTCAGCAGCAGGTTTCTTAACAGGTTTCAAGCTATCTGTGTGGAGAACAATGATATAAAACACAACAGAACATGCATAGACCCCTGAAGATTAAATAGGCCCTCATATGGGTTTGAAATTTCCAGACTAAACCATTCTAGCAATTTGCTTAAGACAGCATTATTCTCTAGTTTTTCAGGTTCTGAATCCTTACAGATTTTTTGAGTATTTTATATACTTGTGCATTAATCACTTTGCATTTTTTTGTAAATGACTCACTGTAAGGCTAATTATAGAATGTACTGTAAGTATAGTTCACTATATCCTTGAAAAAAAATAATGCATTTTTAACTAAAAAAACCTTGAACATCCATTCATAAATGAAAAGTTTACTTCAGCTTGGTCAGTTAGGTTTATACAGTAAGCATATATACCAGCTCGACTGAATGTGTTCTCTCATCTGGCTTCTCCTGTGAAAATCAGGCCATGAATGGAGCTCTAGTAGCAGTTTACGAATCACAGTAGGCCATTCACTTGAAGAAGCGAGGCAGAACAACTTACTTCAGGTCTTTACGCTACGTTTATATGAAAAAGGATGAGAAATGTTCAGGCAATAAACAAAGAGGAAAGAGAGATGGAAGAGCACGGTTGTTTAGTTTAATACTGAATGAGCACCCTTCATGATCATACTGCCCTTGTCTCTTTTGTTTTCACTCTTTCTTTCCCTGCCTCAATTTTTGTCCCCCTTCCTGCCAAATATTTATCGCAGTTGACATGTCCATAATGTGATTCCTCGTGAGCAGTGATAAATTTTTGCTGGCCAAGAGATTGGTCCCTTTGCCGTGGAGGCATGAATATGTTGCGTGGATGGAATACTTATGAGATGAAATTTCACTTTTCACTTTCAGTCAGTGGGTCAGTGGGTTTTAGCTCAGCCAGCCCTGCATTGTGGCATTTCTCAATATCATGCTATTGCTAAAACCACACAGATTTCTTAAAGTCACATCACTGTGAGGTGTCACTCAGTGAGCACATGCAGTTTTGCAATATGGACCGTCTTGCTACTTTGTCTGCTCGAAATGCCATTCCTTACATGGTGGAAGTGTCACATTTGACATGGTATAATCTCTGGTGGCAATTTTTTGATTTTCTCCCTTTTTCAAACATATAACTGCATCTAGGCATGTGCCAATAATTGACTAATGCGATATACAGAAACCTGATTTTAAAATGCACACTTCAAAATATCACCCCATATGCCCTGCATCTTGTTTGGAAAGAGACTGTCTACTTAAGCAGCATTGATTTTTGTGCACCACAAGGACAGCTGTCCAGTTATTGCAACAGTTGGGCTGATCCTTTATGGGTGAATACAATGCCATAATTCTGGTCATAATTTTGGACAGACAAAACTGTCACCTTGAAATTTCAGGCTGAATGTTTCTCCGTGTGACCAGGCACATGTTATCATGTAGTCTGTAATAGTTCCCTAGCTAAGTAGTGAACTTTTACCATACCTGATAACTTTAGCAAAGTTTTGTGAGTATTTTACATTACGTTAGTGGCATTTAGCAGATGCTCTTATCCAGAGCGACATACAGCGTACCCAGACCAGCCTGGGGAGCACTTGGGGGATAGATACCTTGCTCAAGGGCACTTCAGCCATTCCTGCTGGTCCAGGGACCGGGACCTGGTCCAGGGAATCGAACCAGTGACCTTTTGGTCCCAAAGCTGCTTCTCTTTAAAGCTGCTTCTTCTTCTCATGACTTCCCCCATGTCTATTTTCATAGACATAGCTTACCTTCTTATGCTGTTGATAGTTCCACATGGACACCCCAAACATTTGCACTTCCAAAAACAGTTTATGTCAAAGTCTCACCCTTGCTTCAGTGGATAGTCTCACCCAGATACGATTTATATCTAGGAACTGCTGCTGTGATCATCCAAGGACTAACTAAACAGCAATTATAGTGATTCAGCTTTTCATGGATAGAAGACTTGTCTTGGTTTATAACCACACAAAAATCCAAAGCTATTTTTTTTCAATTGTTTTTGGCTTTAGAAAAACCAACAGCTGGACCAAGAAAATAAGGTGAGGCTTGGGAACAATCAGTTGTGTTAAAACTGTGAACCATAATACAAGCTTTGGTTATTGGTGGGATTTAAAAAATAATATTGCCACATGCCTATCTGCTCTTCACTATTTTAAAGTGAACTGATGCTTTATTCTAAAACAATGTTCTTGCAACAGAATTATCAGACAATTACACAGGTGCATGTGTTTTCTGGCTAGCTCAGGATGGATCTGTAATGTGACTAGGATCATTTTGTGCTTCAATTTGGATGCTTGCAGTAATTACAGTGTGATTGCATCGATCATGAAACGTACATTTTTCTGAATCGTAATTAGGAATGTACAGGTGCAACAATAGCTAAAGTTGACTGCTTGTGAAATGAGTGGCACTAATGAATTTGGCACACCAGGTGAGTGCGCATGAGGTTGTGTGCCCTCGCTGAGCTCTTTTATTTAGTGTGAATTCTCTCTCTCTCTCTCTGTCCACTTGGGATTCTCTCTGGATTAGTGCCAGCCTGCTACTCCCACACACCCTCCTTCTCATCTCCTCTTATCCACTCTCTTGCTGTGTTCTCATTGTTGTGTCCTCATTGCTGTGTCCTCTGGTTCTCTCCCTTTGCCATTTCATTTCTTTTCCTTTGTATTCAATAATCCCCCCTCTCTGGACATATCAGTGTGAAAGAGAGTAATGTCATAGAGGAAGATCTAAAATTCCAAGAACTTTTTATTTAAGGCGGTATCAAATTCTATACAACTCTGTTGATACTTCTTATTCAGGAATAACATTTAATACTGATACATCTTAGCACTCTAAGAATCCAGTTTTATGTAAGCATTCTGATGTAAATCAAGGCATTGGTGAGATCCAAAAAGACCAGTCTTTGGGTTTACTACTTTGCAACATAATGGCATATTGCGATGTGGGTGTTTTTATTTCTGCCCATGTTTCTCCCAATACAATCATAGCCAAGTCATACCCACTACCCAAGTCTCCTCTATCACACATAGGGTGAAGGCTAACACATTCTTCATCCAATACCCATGAAGACACAGAAACTACTGCCAGTCCAACATCATAGGAGAGCATTAGGCCATTTTTGCCACCCCAAGAGCAGGGCCAGGTCTGTAGCTCTTAGTCTTCTCAATAAATAAAGTTTTGTCAATAAACATGGCCAGGAATGACCTACTTTCATAGAAGGAGGCAGTTTAGCTGATATGGCAGATAACCAACCACAACCATTCTTTGTAGCCTATAAAGCAAACACTAACTGCTACAATAAATCATATTTAATAATGGGATTCCATGAACTTTTTTTCCAGTCCAATGACTATATCTATAGCACAATGTTTAGAAGTTCCTGCTGAATACTGGTGTACAGAAGTATGTATCTGTTTAGTGCTCCAAATAGCTTTATTTGGATTTAAACCTGAAGTGGGTGTGGCCTACACGAGGAATTTTTTGTTTTTAAATTAACTACAAACCCTACCACTATGGCCCCGGAAATAGAGGAACATGCTGGGGGGGAAAAAGCAGAGGCAGAAATGCTAGCACTGTCAGCATAGTTTGTGAATTCTGGCTCATGGCAGTTCCTCAACCTCAGCTGCATCACTTGAGTTCATAATTGGTCTTAACTAGGTGTGTGTGGGGGGGGGGGGGGATTTTTTTAAATATTTAATCCACTTGCATAGTTATTTTTGTTTGTTTCTGCCCTCAGTATTTCTAACAGATTTATATCCCAAAATAAACCTGTAATACAAACTAGTAGCCTATTTTAAACCACCACACCCCTGACCAGGCAGTTACTAAGGATGCTGTAAATGATTCTGCAGACCACGCTTTCATGTTAATGAGTGTGGCCTTTGTTTGTTCTATGAGCTTTATCTGAACACACACTTGTGCTGAGATGAAAATAAAAAAGACTTACACTCGTATAATTTTTCTTTTTGTTGTGTCCTCTGGTATCCCAGTACATCTCCAGTTTCAACCAGATTCCCTGTTGAATAATGTGTTTATATTCCGTTACATCCCTAGTACATGAAATGTGGAGATCCAATCAGGTTTCAACCTTCAAGATCCTGAAGCTTGTGGCCAAAATGGGTACAAAAGATATCAGATGCTCTGTGAACTCTAGGCATAGAGCATGAGGCTGCAACTAACGGCTCTTGGACTTCTACCCACAGTTACAATGTGTAGCAGTTTAAACTCAGTCCTTATTGTGCATAAGTAATCAATAACATTTAATGAACAATGATGAAATTTTGGATTTTAGTGAAAGATGGTTTTATTAGTTGTTCATAAGCAAAATACACAAGGTGGACTCAAAATTTTAGGACACAGCTATATACAGTAAAAACCTGTCTTTGCTCTTGAATGTCCAGACACAAGCACAGAATGGTGATTTAGTGATCTAATACACCTAGTCTTGAACCTGTATTAAATTCTGAACGTGAGTCAATGAGAAGGTTCTGTGTGCATGAACGTACACAGTGCATCTTTGTGTATGTTTAGGTTCCACCCAATCCTGTGGCTTTAAAATGATATTCATCTGTCCCACGAAATGGCAGTCTTCTCCTACAGCAAGCCTGCAGGACTGCAACGTAAGCTCTAAAAACCAGATAAGCAGCCGCCCTGCTCTGTCCTGTTATTATCCTCATAGGTGGGTTATTCCTCCAGCCTTTACAATAACATTCAAATCCTGGAGTGTGTTGATTTGTGCTTATCTAACTTTGTGTCTAACTTTGTTGAAAATGGCAGATGGTGGATATTGAAGTGCAGTCTCAGCACTATTTACACTTAGTGAGTGACATTTTATCCTGAAGACGACCTGACCTTTTGCCTTTTTGCTCAGTTAGAGTGTCGGAAAACGCCACAGCCCTGCAGTTTGTGGTTGTTGGAGAGGCTAAATCTGGCTTTCTGTGACTCTAACAGAGTCTACGTCTGGGTCTGAGTTTTTCTTACCATGCATTTTTTAAAATACTAACATGATTATTCTCTTTTTAATTGACACCGTGTTTACTATTTTCATACATTTGCATAAGATTACACATACAGGGCGTCTGACACTGTGGCATTTTTTCAGCTTCTCAGCAGTCTACCTCTGAACATGGTGTGATACTGCTATTTCACCAAACACTCTCTGTTCTCTTCTATGAATCAGGAGTGGTTATAATAACTGTAATCACTACCATCACACTTCACAATCACACACTGCAGTGTAGGTCTATGTGTACAACATGATCTTCTCTATCATTTGAACATCATTAGAGAAGGGAGGATGTGTTATCAAAGATATTACACTGCCTGTTATAGTTTCCAGACTATCAGGGTTTTTTTTATTTTTTAAAAATCTCTAGTAGGTGTCGAGACTTATAAACTGTGTATATAGTAAGCAGCATTGGGTAAAATACTGAGGAAATCTAATTATTTTTTAATGTTTTATTTATTTATTTATTTTTTTACAAATGTAATCGGTAATATAATGTTTTAGATGGGTAACCTGATTGTATGATCTCATGAGATTTGTTTTGGATTATCTTTGAGTTAACTTGGCACTCTTGCTAATGGGATTTTTGCTTGAGGAGGCATGGTTACCCACTGGATAGCGTTGATGCCTCGCAGCTCCAGGGTCCCTGGTTTTGATTTTCAGCTCAGGTTACTGTTTGTGTGGAGTTTTGTAATTTCACCTCGCATCTTTGTGGGTTTTCTCCATGTTCTCTGGTTTCCTTCCACCTCCCAAAAACATGATAGTAGGTGGATTAGCTATGCTGAATTGCCCCTAGGTGTCAATGAGTGTGCAAATTGTGCTCTGCAGTAGTCTGGTGTCCCATCCAGGGTGTATTCCCACCTCAGGATCAACCATGACCCTGACCAGGATAAAGATTACTGAAGATAAATGAATGATTTTTTTTTTCTTTTAGAAATTGTTTGTTTCTGAACTAAAGCACATTTTTAAAAGGGCTGGGAAATAGGCAATAACTCTTTAACTTAAAAAAATGAAAAAATGTAACCAGGGCATCCATCTGATTTGTGCATTTTGGTTTTTCTAATGAAATTTCATAATTCAGATAACACTTAGTCCAGAATTCTGAGTAAAGGGTGTGCCTTATGTAGCATGGGAACTACAGTACTTTAATACATTCCTCCTGAAGCAACTAGTAGTAGTGTTTCATTTCAGTGACATCCTACACTTTGGTGCCTTTTTGGACAATTGTACGGTTTTTTGTTTATTTGTGGCATTGTGGGAGTTGTGTATTGTTTTGTGGTGTCTCTCCCTGCCATGTGCCTTGTTGCATGGAGTGATATTGGTTAAATCCCAGCCATGCTGAAAGGAGTGTGTGTGAGTGTATATGAGAGACAGAGAGAAAGTGAGAGAGAGAGAGAGAGAGAGAGAGAGAGAGAGAGAGAGCGTGTAGATGGCACATCTGCGTGATAAACTCTTGCAAGGAAACCGAGGTGAATTTTGGCGTCCGACTGATCTCTTGAGAGAAACAGAGGGTGGCACGGTTAGAGATACGTTTTCAGAGATTGACAGAGTAAACGAGAGACGGGTGGAGGAGGATGGAAATCAGGCAAACGGATGGGAGGAACAGCTGGGTGTACTGAAAAGATGCACAGCAGGATGGAAGGAACTGGGTGTGTTAGACTTTGTGTGGAGATGAAAAGCTGACAGTTCTCAAAAATGCAATGCAGACTATATTACGCTGACATTCAAATATCTTCAAGTTTTTTTGGGCAAGAAAATGAAGCAGTTAGTAGTGAATATTTAGGAACAAAATAAAAAATACACTGGCATTGTATAACAGTTTGGACCAAGTGCTGAGAAGCAGAAACTAGCTAACAGAAACATGCTTTGACTTTTTCTACTACATATAGCTAACTATATACATGAAGTAAAATATGTGTCTCTTTTGAAAGTATCTTAACCAGAAGTTTTAGCAAGTCTGGTTGCACCAAGAAGCAAAGAGAAAATCACATTCAAACATTCCATTCCAGCTGTGGCACAGGAGTGTCAGACAGTTTGACAGCTTGTATCTGATTACAATCCAAATTGATTAGGCTTATATCAGTCACATTGCTGTCTAGCAACTTGGTCAAAGTTTGACATTCACTGTGTGAGGAAATAGTGAATGAGGATTTTTTTTAAAAGATCTTTAGGCATACTGAGTGTTTTTACCACTGCATATGTAAAACTGGCTTAATATCCAACAGGAACTGTGCAGTATGACTGCCCAGGCTAGGTTAAAAACATTTCCATGTTGTTTTGGTGAAAAATTTAATGGTTGCTTACATTTGAGGTGTCAAAGTATGTTATAGGAAGAAAAACCTAAAATCTGCCAAAATCTGATTTTCCGTCATTATCTGTGTGCCAGAATTCGAAATCCGACAGGTTTTCCCAGATCAACACACAAAACATTAACAGAGAAAGTAGGGCATACATTAAACATGCACTATTGGACCACAGGTTTGTGGACACCTGGCCATCACAACCATATGTAGGTCTTCCCCAAACTGTTGCCACAAAATTAGAAGCACATGATTGTATAGGATGTCTGGAACTAAACTGGAGCCCAAATATGTTGCAGCATCTCAATGCCCCTGTGCACAAAGCAAGGTCCATGAAGACATGGGCTGCATCCGAATTCTCAGTATGTACTAATTCAAGATTCAAGAGAGCTTTATTGTCAATACATCCATATACAAGTATACAGTG
>JAOTRR010000004.1:9864669-9877694 GCA_028570945.1 Gogo arcuatus
AATACACACACACACACACACACACACACACACACACAGATGTGTTTTCTGTGTCAATGCAAGCAACTCCTGACTTCATATCCCTGAATCTGATTCCACACCTTTCACACAGGGACACACACCCAAACCAGCAAACACGCACTATGTACTAACTCAGCCTGCTCGGTGTGGCCCAGAATGATTTATTGATATTTCTTTCTGCAGGTGCCTTGAAACTCTGTCTGGCCAAACTCCACTGACAGCACTGAAAAATGAAGATCTGGCTTGTACTTCTCGGAGCTTTTCTGCCCATTATTCAGGCTGGTATGTCTCTTGCTTCTCCCCAAGTTTCTTTCCGTCTCTCTCTCTCTCTCTCTCTCTCTCTCTCAACTTTATTGACATGGAATCATGATAGGTTTGTAAAGCCAGAGAGTGGAAATATTAAAAAGGACACGTGAGTATTGTATAGTCTGTAAAAATGTAACTTATCAGAAATTAAACTTGTCTCTCTTTGTCCCTTTCTCTCTCCATGTCTTTCTCTCTCTGCCTCGTACCCACGCCATCATACGCTACACTGTTCATTTATGCGCCAGTAATCTTCAAGTGTGACATTAGATTTTTTTGGCTGTCGTGCCACAGCATGACAGGAATAATAATAATAATAATAATAATAGTAATAATAATAATAATAATAAACCTTTCTGTGCCAAGACCTTATGTGCATTGCATAAGTATTCAGCCCCATGAACGTTTACACATTTTGTAATGTTACAACCAAAAGGGAACTGGTCTTAATTGGGATTATATGTCATGAATTTACACAGTGCAGCCCATTACAGTGAAATGTAGGGAAAATTCAATATAGTTTGAAAAATGATTTACAAATAAAAAAGTTTGTGATCACATAAATTCACCTGTGTCCAATTAAAATGCAACATAATCTGAGTACAGAAATCCCTGATACTGGAAGGCCCTAAAGTGTGTTAGAGAACATACCTAAACATACTGAAGCAGGGACATCTATCTCACTTCTGAATGAGAATGTTTATGTTGTACACATGAACGCAGGATACAAATAGTTTTACAGCATGCAGCCACCAGGAGCTTGGTTGTGAGGATCAGTATTTGGTATAAATCAATACTTGGCACTCTGATATCTTTATCATATCAAAAACTTTATCATCAGGTGTTGATTCATATTCTATAACAGCAACTCTGATAGTAGTTCTGGCTGCCATTTAAATCACAGTTTTATATTAAACTACTCATTTTAAAGTGTTATCATTTGTATAGTAACAGCATACACAGGGATTTGCATAATGGATGCTCCACATAAACAGATTAAAAAAACATGTGATATAGTAATATTTTCTGTGAAGAGACATTTATTTACCATTTTGGAAGGTGTCTCCAGTATCAGCTCTTTGTAACAGTAAGATGTACAGCTGTAGTTTTCCAACACGGGAAGGTCATCAGGACAAGGGACGTATTATTCTTTAATAAATGATAAATGTTAGCATTGGCAATTTGATGTGGAGTAAGAGGAATAAAACACTTTGGGATGCCATTCTTCCATCATTGAATCCCAGACACATAATCCCAGCAATAATCTTGTTGTTGATTACTTTCCAATAACAGCATGCCCAAAATGTTTTATAGCTTACATACTGGATATTAAATAGGAAAGTCGTCCAGCGAACACAGCCATTTGCAAATTCCACATCTCTAGCCAATTTTAAAACTAATCAAGTTGTAAAAACAAAATTTTACAGTAATGGAAACAGTCCAGTAATTCCAGCAAACCAGTAACACTGCTTTACAAAGATTAATTGGCCTCTGTGTCCTTAGTTCACTGAAACATACAAGTCTGAACATTTGTTTTGATTATCTATTAAGAAATCTGCTCAAGTTTAGTAGTTACACCAGATCGCATAATGATCTAAGCCACGTAATTTACAGGAACTTTCAAAGGTTTCTAAAGAATTACCAAACTACCATGTAAGAGAGACAAAGAAAGTGCTTTTGAAAAAGCCCCATCATTTATCTACTTGTTTCCTTGTGGTCTAGTTTTGTTATGGACATTCAAGGTCAAACTCAACCTTTTCATATTTATAGAGATATAAAAATGCTCTTTCCTTTCTTTCATCCAATTTATTGTAATTGCAAACAGAAGTCAGCACTGGAATATTTGCTCGCTTGCAGTAATTATGAACATGAGCATTTTTTCCTCCTCCATGGAGAAATGATTCTTCATCCTCTTTATAGGATGGCAGAGAAAGTTAATGCATCAAAAGTGCCTTCATTCCTTCTTTTTCATGCTTACTTTTATGCACATAACAAAGATGGCAAGGGTTTATGTAATTGACCAAATGCATAAATGGATTGTTTTTAAAGGATATAGAAGCAGGATGATTCTGTCTGGTTTGCTGTAATCACGGCAGTGCTCATGTCTGCTTTTAACAAAGATGGCCTTCCTACAGAACACCTGTCCATTAAGAATCACACAGATTTTGATTGGGTTTAGGGTGAGTGGGTTGCTTTTGCGTAAAATTGAGCAAAAATGGCAAGGTAAATTCTTTTGTTTTTACTATACACTGAAGTGTTTTGTTTGAACCCACCCATTTTTCAAGTGATCAAAAAATATTGGAAGATGTGACTGACAGGAGTTTCTTGTTGCCCAGGTATGTCCTGTTAGAATGATTGTTTAAACACGTGATAGCTCTGAATGTCTACTCTTGGTTTGAGCTCTGGGTTTTGACTGTGAAGACTGTATTTGTTGTTCAAAAGGATAAACCAACATGAATACCAGAGAGCTGTCTATGGGAGAAAAGCAAGCCATTTTAAAGCTGAGAAAAGAGAGAAAACCGATCAGAGCCATTGCACAAGCACTGGGCATAGCCAATACAACAATTTGTAATGTCCTGGGGAAAAAAAAGAAACAAGTGGTGTACTAACAACCAGATACTGAACAGGTTGTCCAACGAAAAACAGCAGTTGATGACAGAAGCATTGTAAGAGCTGTCAAGAAAAATCCCAACACAGTCAGTGACATCACCAACAACCTCCACAGGGCAGGGGTGAAGGTATCACAATCCACCGTTTGAAGAAGACACTTAGAGCAGAAATATAGAGCCCATACCACAAGATGAAGGCCACTCAACGGCAGTAAGCATCGGTTCTGTATTCGGTTCCAAGATTAACCTCTACCAAAGTGATGGAAAGGCCAAAGTGTGGAGAAAGAAAGAAAGAATCTGCTCATGATCCAAAACATACAAGCTCATTGGACAAGCACAGTGGAGGTAGTGTTATGACTTGGGCTTGCATGGCTGCTTCTGGAACGGGCTCACTAATCTTTATTGATGATGTACCTCATGATGGTAGCAGCAGAATGAATTCAGAAGTCTACGGAAACATGTCTGCCAAGTTACAGACAAATGCATCCAGTGTAATTGGGAGGAACTTGCAGCAAGACAATGACTCAAAACGCACCGACAACACAACAAAGAACTTCATCAGGAAAAAAGTGGAAGGTTTTAAATTGGCCAAGTCAATCACCAGACCTTAATGCAATTGAGTATGTATTTCTTCTCCTGAAGAGGAAACTGAAGGGAAAATCCCATTAAAACAAACAACTGAAAGAAGCTGTGGTACAAGCCTGAAAAACCATCACAAAAGAAGTATGCAATACTTTGGTGATGTCAGTGGGTCGCCGGCTTGATGCAAAGCAAGGGATATGCAACCAAATGTTTAATTAAATATCTCATCTAAAAATTGGGTGGTCTGTTTTAAGTTGTTTAACACATTTAGATGTATGTATCAAGAAACAAAAGCTTCTTATCGCAAACCCAAATGTATTCAGTGTGTAGCAAATACACAAGAATTGGCATCTCTGTTCCAGTACTTTTGGAGGGGACTGTATGCGTGTACATACTAGAAATGTCACAACATTATCTCTCATATTTAATGTGGACCGGTATGTTTGCACAATGCTTTGGACTGGACTGGTATCACGATATAACTGAAGTTACTGTAGTGAAAGTTACTAAAAGCCAATGAATGAATGAATGAATGAATATTGGGGCTTTTTTTAAGATGCTTTTAAATGGTTTTCTTACCTACACAGAGGTAATTACGTTAATACAATTAAAATAATGTACCCAGAAACCCAGGAAGTCCAGAAAGTGCCTTTATAATCTATGAGAAAATGAACTTGAGGAGATATTTTATTAACCACTAATGGAATGTGAGCCAAATATTACAAAATGCACCCTAAAGAGCCCTAGTCTCACTTTTAACAACACCTATTTCAACTGCATTGCCATGGTTTTTTACAATAACAACACTATTGAGGCAAGTTAGCTGTCAATTAAGGACATACTAGATATTATAGATGTGTTAGGGATACCTACAGAGTTAATTCTAGTCAGGTAGCATTGTTTCTGAGTGGAGAATTGCGCAACTAGGTGATTTACAGGCAGAATTCATTGGACTGGGACTCTAACAGCTATTGTCTTGCTGTGCCTTACTGTTTTTATTGTTCTTGTAATCTTAAGATAACAAGGCTTAAAAAAATGCCAGATATCTATGTGCCTTGTTGGGTATTTTAGCTGCAAATTCAGAATGGCATTTCATGTGAACTGAAGGTTAGGATTTCTTTTCTTCTGAGAAGGAAATACTTTATTGTTTGGCTTGGATAAAGACTTCCGCATAGCCAGCATAATGGTCATTATATCTTTGAGTTAAAAATGAGGCAGAAATAATAAACAAGAAATACACCAAACAGTAAACAAGGTATGAATATCTAAAATGCTTGCTTACACATGATAAAAGGGCACCGGGGTAACAAATGACTAAATTGCCTTTTTCTAATGACCAAATAACTTTTATATTACTTCTTCTTTTCTTTTTTTTTTTACTTTGACTCTTGTTGTTAATTTTGTGATATAAACAATGTTGGTATGATGAACAACAGGAAAAAAGGTTTGTTTTATAAAATCCGCGCTGTCATTTCTGAATTTATCAGTTTTATCCATGTTACTTTCAACATTCAGAGAGCAAGTCATGTCAGCATCTTTACAAGACAAGAAAGAGAAAATGTGTGCTTCATTTTTGTTCAGGTGTCATTAAATCATAATGCTGTAGTACTTGAGATCAGTCTTGGTCTCAAGACCACTTGTTAAAGGTCTCAGGCTCATCTTGGAATTGACCACATTTTTACTCTGCCTTGTCTCGGTCTCAGACATAGAGGACTCGGGATTTTATTTCAAGACCAGTCAAGACTATAACTATGGGGATATCACTAAATTGCCTATGCATTGTCTGATTTATTTGTTAACATCTTTACTGTGACTGGATGTAAAACTTTCTGCTTCAAATTCAGCCAGTAATGTGACTTGTTGTTAATTTGAAATTTTTGTTACTGTTAACAGTGGTCACCCCTCCCCACCCCCCTTCACACTCCAAGAAAGTGAATGCGGGAGACAGGAGAAGAAGCTGTGACTGTCTGAGAATGGGAGGATATGTTAGCCAAATTTTCTGTAATAAAATGTGAGAAGTGCTTATGGTTCTAACGTTCCACATTTTATCATAAGTGTGTCAATGCAATGTGGAACTTGCACTGGTCTGGTCTTAGTCTTGACACGGTCTTGTCCTGCTTTGGTCTTGGACTTGACTTTGTCTCGACTCCTCAAAGTCTTGGACTTGTTTCAGTCTCGGTACACTCTGGTCTTGGTCATGACTTGGTCTCAGTTTAAGTGTCCTTGACTAAAACCAGTCAAGAAAATATATATGTATATGCAAACAGTATGTGTTCATATCATACTGTATACGGTGCTTACAGTGATTGTGCCATATCCCAGAAGACTTTAGCCAAAGGTGATTCTTCCTGACCCAAGGGGGTAAATAACCATGCTACCAAGTACTTCAAATGTTGGACATCTTGTATAAATTAAATGTCAAAATCCCAGTTAAATCTTTTTCAATTGCAGGCTGTAACAATACAAAATATGGAAATGTTCCATGGGTGTGAATAGTTATGCAAGACAATGTACATCATGCACTTTGCACTAAATTGTAATTTGTGTGTCTGGTTACAAGTCATTTATCCGGGGTGTGTATATACTGTATGTGTTTGTCCACTCTGCAGTTTGTCCAGATCAGATGCCCGGGTTGCAGCCCTGGACTCCTGGCTTTAGTGAATCTCACCGCGTCACCATCAGCTACGGCCGTAAACTGCTTCTTACCTCCTCTGCCACCGTCCACTCCATCGAGATCCTCAATGGAGGTATTTCACCTTTCTACTGCTTTCTGTCAAGCATAATAAAATCAATCACAGGGGGTTTAAAATGTGTTTAACTGAAAGGATCATGTGCTTCACTTGAAAGAGAAATCCATTTACATCTATCCTGATAGTAAAGAGCATGTTTGGGTTAATGCTGCAACTCCATGGCCTTAAAAGGAAAGATCACAGATGTTTTGGGTTTGAGATCAAGTCATGGAAGAGTTCTGTGTTCTCTATAGGAAAGCTTGTGATCGCTGACACTAACCAGCCCATCTTACTTCGTGCCAAACACATCCTCATTGGGAACAATGGCGAGCTGCATATCGGCAGTCCTGAGTGTCCATATAAAGGAAATCTCACCATCTCCCTCTATGGCAGGTAATGCAGGAGCATCACTATCTACATTAGGCACTTCACTATAATATGTAGGCATTATATGCAATATTGCTTTCTGTAGTAAGGTTTGGACAAAAATTATATTTACACAGTTTTCCCAATATGTAGTCAATCAGCCAAGACATGTTTGCTTTTTAAAATTTTCTCTGGCACTACAAGGCTAATGTAGTTACAACTAATGGAAGCTTGTAGGCTCTAGTTTAGCATTGTGTATACATCATACACAAGTCACCTCTTACTACTGTTTGCTTATGTAGATTGTGACACAGTATGACGCTGTAAAATGGATGTCACAGACCTAAAAACAGTAGCAACTACCTTGAAGCTGGAGTCACTAGCTTCCTCAGCACATAGATTGGTATCAATCTGCTTGATCGTTTATCTCGGATAGGAGTTTATTTGGATGCGTCACATTTGCGTTGGAGTTCCCTGTGCTCATGTTTGTTTTGATTTCCACCCCTCTCCTGTCATTAGTTTGCTGCCATTTTGTATCCACCTGTTTTGTTTTAGTTCTTGAATTGTTTGTCGGTGTATAGCCTGCTGTTTCTTTTTCCTGTTGTGAAGTCTTATGTATTTTTGTTTTACAGTATTATTATTGATGTGGGAATATAGAAATTTAGCCATATACCAAGGCTTTTTGATACTTCGGCATTAGAATTGACCTCTTTGCCCTTTTCTTGTCTATGTGGTATCTATGTTCAACACTAGAGTGCCTGATATCTCTGGAATAAAAGTAGTATGGTTGTTTACAGCTCAGTCTTCATTTATGCCCACTTACACTTAATGCCCATTTTAGCAGGTAAACATATAGCGACACTCATTAGGGACACAATTACTGACTAGCCCATTTGTTGCTATGTAGTTTTTCATCTATTCAATCCATCAGAGGAAATGACTATTATAGGACCAAAAGATTGTAGTGTAGTTTCACTGAAAATAGTTGCCTGTTATGTGCTTATTTGCCGTGTTTTTCATAACAGATCTGACGACACCAGTGATGAGCACAGTTATTTTGGGAGAAAGTATGTTGGTGTAGGAACAGGAGGAATGCTGGAGATTCACGCTGAGAAGAAGCTATCATGGACGTTCCTTAACAAAACGCTGCATCCTGGAGAAGGAAATGAAAACAGCTACCATTTTGAGAGGAGCTGGGGCAACCGTGGCATCATTGTCCATGTCATTGAGCCCACAACAGGAGAGGTGCTACGCACTGATAGGTCGGTGTTCTTGCTGTACTTTGTGAAAGAGGCGGAGCTTATGTTATTACACTTGGAGCTGTTTCTTAATTTGATGATAAAATGCTTTCTTCATGGATGTGTCTCTGTCTCTAACTCTTGATATACATCTCTGTCTTTCTTGTGTCATGTATAAACCACTGTCCATCTCGGTCTCTCCCTTAAGTATAACTCTATCTATCTGTTAATCTTTATATAACTCCACCAGTCTTTCTGTGTCTGTCTGTGTCTGTCTGTGCCAGTACATCATGAATAACTAATTTCCTTTTTCCATCTATCCCTCTCAGTGTCTTCTATATCTGTGTCCTTTGACTCTGCCTCTTCTATGATCTGCATTTCCTTTTGCTAAGTTATTGTTTGGCCATATATTGGATTGTGGTTCATTACATCAACAAAATAGTGATTTATTGACTTGCTGGCATTAAAACCAGGAAACATAAACTTTAGACCAATTGTCAAAACAAAACTGTCCTTCCAGCCCTGCATGATTGGCCTGTAACCAGTTTCTCATCACAGAAGAAAAATCTGGCCTTTGGCTGTACTTTGCCTTCAAAACAGCAACTTATTCCAACTCTACTGGAATGTTTGTTTGGCTTTCAGGACCTTCCATGGCTAGATAATGATATTTCTCTCTGAACTACTTTGCAGATTTGACACATACCGGAGTAAGGACGAAAGCAGGCGCCTGGCCCAGTATGTGGAGGCAGTGAATGATGGTCAGATCCTGGCCATGATGGTGAACGATGAGGGCTCAAACAACCTCGAGGACTCGGCTAGGAAAACTCTGGCCAAGCTGGGCAGCCGTCATTTTCATCGGCTTGGCTTCAGGTACAAGTTTAGGAGTCCCATTGAGTTTCAGAAAGAAAGAGCTGGTCCAATTTTTTTTTTCCTGAAAATGCCAAAACCTCAATAAACATCAGAGTGGAACCTTGACAGGACATGTCTCAGTCCCATTAGTGCTTCATTAGTGACCATGTACTGTCAAGACAGTCATTTAGAGTCAGACATTTATGGGATGTCCATATTTCTGCTAGAGTGAATATTTTTAAAGCTTCTGTTGGGGATGTGGTAAAGGCAAATGTCATAGTTGTATACAAGACACAAAACATACATTCTTTGAGAAAGTGTTCTTCATGGGTTCATCAAGAGGTTTTTGTTACAGTTAAAGGTTCTTAACGCTACCTAAACAAGTTGTTCTAGGGTTTGAGAACTTACGGGTCACTAAAAACCCTTAAGGGAATTAGAATTGACTTTTTTAAGGCTAGTACAAAGTGGACCAAGACCAACATCAAATGGACCACAAGGCACAGGTTAGCATGTTTTTGTGGGCAGTGTAAGTCAAGCCCATTTTATTTCTCAGTTTTAGTGACTGCCAGTTCCTCTAGCTAAGTCTTCCCTATTGTATGACAGCTACTAATCAATATACAAGATAAGTTCTTCCTTCAAGACACATGAAGCAACCAGTCATGGGACTGCTGAACATGCTTGGAGGAGAGCACTAACTGCTGTATTCTATGTATATACATGCACTAACAGACAACAGCAATTGGCTAGCATCTCTCTGATTTACTGGAGAGAGAGGAAGGCTATCCTTCCCACTCAGAGATCAGTGGTGATTATGTGGTCTTAGATTCATGGTGTGGTTGGCAAAAAATTGATTTACTACATGTGTCACGTTATTGCCAGTGACTATAGTGCAAAATGTTGTCTAAGCATTCTTATTGCTAAAATATGAGGCCCTCCCACCGATGATGATTCTCAATCTTTGACATGATAGACTATGTAAAGTCTTAGCACACTATATTAAAAACTTATTCTTGAATTTTTTTTAAGTGAAAAGAAAAAGAATTAGCAGAGTGCAATCCAAGATAATTGTGATATTCAGTAGTCACACTATAGCTCTACTCTTAATGCTGTAAGGTATGGTTGATTAATTTGCCTGCTCTCAGAGTGTCAATAGGTAGTTTAATGTGAGTGCAGTAAGCCAATTAAGCCAAAAGTGGTAACTGTTCTGCTTTTGCACAGTGGCTGTACCACTTCTTTTACAGTCCTATGTTAATTAACATAGCATGCTACAAGTAGCAGTAGCTACCACAGTACTGGCATGCCACTGAAAGCATGCATGAAACAAACTTCCGTAATGTTTGTAAAAACTAAAATCGTGTGAGAACATTCTAAATTTCTAGCTGTGCTGAAATTTGCAAGCTTCTGGGTGTTGTTTAAAATGTAAAAATTAAGTGTCTCTTGTTGTGGTAATAGTGGTGATTGTCATCATCATTATAGTGAGGCATATAGAATTAATGGCTCCCAGCATACTATGTGTCCTGAAACCTACATTCTTTCCAATATCGAGCTGACAGAATGTTGGCAAACCTAGCTCCTGGCCACGGATGGTTAGGTGTCATTGGGGATAAAAATGTCTGGCCTCCCAGCAACAGACCAAACCCTTAAATACTCATGCCATCTGTGAGCCCAGGCTGACTCAGTATTGGATGTGTATAATCATTGGATAACTGCTTAATTGTTTGAGGCACCAGTATTCGAATACAGAAATCATCACTATTTGGATATTCTGGGTAGGGCTGGATGAAAATATCGTCTGTCCATTCTTAAAGATATTTCTATGATATATATGTATCACCATATATATGTTTGCTAACAAATCAGTCGTGTTGCATTTTAAAACAAAACACGATTTAACTTTTAATAAAAGAACACGCATAACATTACATTAAATCCACAGACCGGTAAATTGAATAACATTGATTATCTCGTTACAATGACATCTATCAAGGAGTGGGATATACTAGGCAGCAAGTAAACTGCCAATTCTTGAAGTTGATGCGCTGGAAGCAGAAAAACATGGCAAGTGTAAGCATCTGAGCAACTTTGACAAGGACTAAATTGTGATGGCAAGAACGACTGGGTCTGAGCATCTCCAAAATGGCAGGCCTTGTGGGGTGTTCCCGGTATGCAGTGCTTAGTACCTACCAAAAATGGTCCAAGGAAGGACAACTGGTGAACCGGCGACAGGATCATGGACACCCAAGGCCTACTGATGCATGTGGGGAACGAAGGCTAGCCGGTCTGGTCCAATCCTACAGAACAGCTACTGTAGCACAAATTGCTAAAAAAGTTAATGCTGGCTATGATAGAAAGGTGTCAGAACACACAGTGCATCACAGCTTGCTGCGTATAGGGCCCATGTTGACCCCTGTCCACCGCCGAAAGCACCTACAATGGGCATGTGAGCATCAGAACTGGACCATGAAGCAATGGAAGAAGGTGGCCTGGTCTGATGAATCGTGTTTTCTTTTAGATCATTTGGACAGCTATGTGCATGTGCATCGCCTACTTGAGGAACAGCTGACACCAGGATGCACTATGGGAAGAATGCAAGCTGGCAGAAGCAGTGTGATGCTCTGGACAATGTTCTGCTGGGAATCCTTGGGTCCTGGCATTCATGTGGTTGTTACTTTGACACATACCACCTACCTAAACATTCTTGCAGACCAAGTGCACCCCGTTCATGGTAACGGTATTCCTAATGACAGTGGCTTCTTTCAGCAGGATAATGTGCCCTGCTACACTGCAAAAATTGTTCAGGAATGGTTTAAGGAACATGACAGAGTTCAAGCTGTTGACTTGGCCTTCAAATTCCCCAGATCTCAATCCGACTGAGCATCTGTGGAATGTGCTGGACAAACAAGTCCGATCGATGGAGGCCCCACCTCATAACTTACAGAACTTAAAGGATCTGCTGCTAACATCTTTGTGTCAGATACCACATCACACATATTATATCATAATATCTAGGATATCTCAGAAAATCATATAGTGACACAGTATAACAATATTGATATTATATCATCATATCACTCAGTGTGCAATATTGAGAGAACAGAAGTTGTTTTTATTCTCAAGTAGGCAGGAGAGGCTGATCAGATATGAAACTTGTGGGACAGAAGAGAGCTAATACATTTCCAATAACATTCAGTAAAACTATTATTAAAATTCTTGGAAATAAATCAGGTATCCCCTGTTTGCAGATTAAGCCCATTTTACATCAGACATGTCTCAACTGCTCTTTGACACTTTTGACTTTACACTAAGTGCTGCTCTCATGTGAAGCTTAAACTCAGTAGCACAGACTGAAATTCTGGCTACAGGCAGAAATTCTGAACTGACATCCAATAAAGCTTTTGCTGTGTGTCTCTTTTACTTCCATTACATAAACCCGTCACTCTCAGCACAGTTAGCCCACATTAAATACAGTGTGCATAAATATTCTCCTTCAACATGAATTTTTCTTCACATTTTGTGAACTGATATGGATTTAATTGGAATTTTATTATATTGTATTCCTTCCCGCTTCGGGAGATTAATCAAATATATTATCATTAACTCTTACAGATATTTAAATAATAAAATTATTACCCAAAGCTCTTAAATGGATGCTCCTCTATCAGGCAGCACATTGCATGTATCTGTCTGTGATCTGCAAACTCCGTTTTCTCTACTAATTACAAATGCCATGATTAGGCTCAGGCAAGACAGTCCATGTCCAAGTATCATAGCAGCTGCCTCTCAGTCCTCAATAAATTCCATCCAGCACAGAGTCACTGTGTGAATCCCAGGCTGAGTCCAAGCCTGGATTTAATAACTGGGAGCAGATGGTTTTTGCTCCAATCTAGGACCTCCTCTGCACCTTTGAGGAATCACAAGACCTAATTTATACCTGACAAAATGCACTGTGCATTTGTGTCTCATTCTTGTTCTCTCATCCAGTAAAAGAAGTAGTGAAGGAGTAGTGAAGGAGGCATGGCCTCTGAGCCTGTCAGTCCCAGAAAAGGAGGTGTGGTCTCCTACTCCTTGAAGCACTTTTTCCCCCAAACTGTTTGCATAATACTGAATCATTATAATCCATCAAACATACTGAATTGTTGAATGCCTTAAATGTATCCTTGTTACAATGGATCATAGATCAATATTAGTATCTTCTCAAAAGGAGATCTATATTCCCATATGAATCAACATTCCCTTACTATCCAAATGCACAGGAGCAGCTTGTTATATGAATAGAAGAAGAGAAGAAGAAGAACCAAGGCCGAAGCCTTTATTTTTGTCACATGTAC
>JAOTRR010000004.1:9958179-9971204 GCA_028570945.1 Gogo arcuatus
ATTCAGAGAAAAACAAATCCCTCATCAAGAAATAATTATTTTCAACAAAAACACAAAACAAAAAATCAAAGTAAAAAAAGAAAACCTTCATAGTCAATAAACACACTTTTTTTTTTTTTTTACTTTGCAGAGTAGTTTTCTTCACAATGTTTTCTTTATAGGGTGTAGGTGTACATTTTTAGTTACATTAAAATTATGCTACTTGGTGCAACCACTATTTTTTTTAGTAGTCTGTAAACTTGAGCATAGTGGTCATTTATCTCCAAACCATCCTACAACTGAGCTTACATTTTACTGGTGCAGCCAGTTGCTGGATCTAAACATAAAGGATCACCGTTGGACAAACCTAATGTACAGCTGAGTGGAAAAGATTGCACCTCTACTTTGTAAGAAGACTGAAGATATCCAGCATGCACTCACCTAAACTCAACTCTTTCTGGTGCATTATGGAGCGGTGACCTGACTAGGAGTATGTACACGGCAGTCTCAGACAGGAAAGCACTGCCCAGTCCATGACTGGGTGACGTTTTCCTGTTATTGAAACCATCTACAAAAAGCAGTGTATAAAAAAAAAAAAGCCAGGAGCAACAGAAAGAATCCCTCTCACCCCCATGGACTGTACACTAGGCTTGTGCAATACAGTATAACAGCTTCATCATCTTTATATTATCTTATACTGACATGATATCCACTGATGTTTACTCTGATTATATTAGCCACCCTTTATGCATTTTGCATGAGTCCCACAATTTAACATCCAAGTATACTAGTATGAGTTATCTCTCAGAAACATGCCAAAAGGACACTCTTTTTCTCCACAGTAAAACAGGAGACAAGCCATTTGGAAAAACGATGAAAATTATTTTGACCTTAAAAGATTGAATTTCAGACTCTACCTACTGCACTGTCACTTTACAAGAAAGACATTATTCCAGATCCACACACACCAACCACACACAGGCACGTCAAAACTGGACAAAAGAGTGAACGAAAGATGAGGTGACGTTTTTCCAATCTTCTACTGTCCAGTTTCAGTGCGCCTGTGTCCACTGTAGCCTCGGTTTCCTGTCCATGGCTGACAGAAATGGAACCTGACGTGGTCTTCTGCTGGTGTAGCTCATCCACTTCAGGGTTCAGTGTGTCATGTGTTCGGAGATGTTTTTCTGCTCACCACAGATGTAAAGAGTGGTTATTTGTGTGACTCTAGTCTTCCTGTCAGCTCAAACTACTCTGGCCAGTCTCCTCTGACTGCTATCACCAGCAAACCATTTCCACCCACAGAACTACCACTGACTGAATGTCCCCCCCCCCACCCCCACTATTTTGAGTAAGCTCGATAGACCGTTGTGCATGAAAATCTCTGGAGGTCAGCAGTTTCTGAAATACTCAAAACAAACACATCAGGCACTAACAACCATTCCACAAATAAAGTCACTGAGATCACATATTTTCTCCCATTCTGATGTTTGATGTGAACATTAACAGAAGCTCTTTGACCTTTATCTGCAATATTTTATACCTTGCACCTGAATGACTGCATGAATAAGCAGGTGACCAGATGTACAGGGGTTCCTATTTAAATGGCCAGTGAATGCATAGGCTTTTTTTTTTTTTTTTTTTTTTTTACATTAATAGGACCCACTGACAGACAACCTGTCTTACAATTCTTTGTACTACTACACTAAGTAGTTCATCAGCTCGAGAGCCTTCGTTACAGTTACAGCTACATCATCACTGGCTTCATTTCACTGAACCACTACTGCTCATATATTTTATATTTAATCAGATTTGGTTGCTAGGATTCTACGTACAGTACTAGCTAGGCACACTATCTAGAACACAGCGACACAAATTGAAGCGCGACCACATCGCCAGCTTCCTCTTTAGACACGCAGTTTGTGAAGTGTTAATGCCTTCATTTGGGGCGCAGTTTGTAAAACATGGTTATATCAAGTTATTGTACTAGTGCACATAGCTAGCATGTTAGCATATGGGGTTAAAAGCGACAAATTAACCTGGAGGATTAACCATGCTAAAGCCGAGTGCTAATGCTAAGCGCTAAAGCGCTCTAAAAGAATTACCTCCCATTGCTCCAGAAGCCTTGCCATATCCGCGTCATTGTAATCCCGAATATCTTTCTTCTTTTTAAGTTTACTGTCCGAACAATGACTCGACACGATAAATACTGCAAAAAGCAACACTGATACACATCTCCATCCGATGGAAGACGCCATTTTTCCAACCTGGAGTTCACGGATTGGTTGAGAGCTTTCGGCTTGGAGTTTTCTGATTGGTTCCGATTTGTTCAACGTCACGAAGGGAGCGTAATTGATTGGCACTGTATTTCACGTGACTAATGATTAACGATAAATTATACAGTTTATACAGTTTTCCGTCTTTATGGAATGTATTCGTTTTAATACGTTTTGTAAAAAATAACACGTTTGAATAATATAATTACAATGTACAAGCCTACAACTCAAAAAAGAACTCGAAAGAACTGAATTAGAAGAAATGCTAATCAATAATAAGGGACAGTAAGTACATATTAGAAATAATATGAAATAATTATTATTGTTTTTTTCTTCTTTCGTCCATGTATGAGCAAAATATATGTGTATGAGATGTGCATCTCATTAAGTCAAAGTTCACATATCCTTTTTGGTGGCAACGTTGCTTTAACTGCTTATTAAGTAACTACTTCTAAGTGTGAAAAATAACCACTTTATAAAAATTGTTATAAGAAGAAGCCTTTATTTGTTACATAAACATTACAGCATAGCGGAATTATTTTTCCACATATCTAAGCAAGGAAGTTGGGGTCAGAGTCAACCATGATACAGCACCTCTGGAACAGAGAGGATTAAGGGCCTTGCTCAAGGGCCCCAACAGTGGCAACCTGGTGATGCTGGGACTTGATCCTCTGATCAGTAACCCAGAGCCTTAACCAGTGAGCCACCAACGCCCTTACAGAACTTCAATCCACCATTAAAAAGCTGCTATATCTGGTCTATTTGAACATAAAATGTGTTGGATAAATAGGCCTACACATTAAGTATGCTGAATTATTTTGGGCTGCTATCCGGCCCCCTCCCTTTCAGTGTGTTTCTGCATGAGAAGCGTGTGAAGTGTGAGGCTCGTTCAACAGAATCTGAACTGTTTCCTCTCAGGACACTCCACCCAAATGGCACTGTGCCCTGTGCAGCTGTACAACCCACCAAAGAAGAATGTGTGCTTCCAACTTACCCTGCACAACTCGAGCACCCATAATCCCACTTCTTCTGAACTAATTAATGAATCAAGTAACTGTACATTTTAAAACTGTAGCTTATTTCGCATTAGGTATTATCGAATATGATATCACATTTTAGTTTATACCGCCATGTTGTTGAATTATCAAACCTTACTGGTGAGAAGGTGTTGATTTATTTTCTATAACAGCAGCTCTGACAGTAGTGCCAGCTGTAATTTAAATAACGTTTATATTAATGTCCACATTCTAAAACTTTATTGTTTCTACAGTAACAGCTCATTCACATGGGCTTGAATGGTGGATGCTGTAATCCACCATATCTTAATCTAAGGCATTCATTAAAGGCATTAAAAACACGTTATTTAACAAAGAAAAACACATAGCTGATATGGTGATGCTTTCTGTAAGGAGCTATGTATTTAGACTGTATGGAAGGAGTGTCTTGTGTTAGCACTTTGTTAAGGTCAGTACCAGACTTTCTGTTTTATTGATAACATGCTGCATTTTTCTGTCTTATTAACTTCAAGAAAGTGAAAAAAAAAGAGAGGCTGGTGATGAGTCATCCACTCTTTATAATTGTTATAATAAGTGATAACAGGAAGTAACTTGTTCCACTATATTAACAATAGCCATAAACTGATAAAATGTGCAATGTGTCTTTTTTTAAAAATAAGTAATAATTGTTAGCGTAGACATGCTGCTATTAGAAAATAATAAACTTTGTGGCGTTGCACATATGTTCCACCATATTAAACATAGCTAATAGTAACAATAACATAGTAATAGTAACAGTAATAGTAACTCTGTTCTTTATTGGGCCACATCACACCACCTTGTTGTTGATTCATTGATTCATTCCCTATAACAGCATGTCTCATAGCATTTTTTCCCTTACTTAATCAATTCGAATCTCTCACATTTGGTATTTCCAAACCAAATTCCTGACTTAAAGTACACCATTGAAAAAAAAAAACCATCTTTAATGATAGTCTGATCTAATTTTATTAGCACAGAGTTTTATATGTTATGTACTTGCATTTGAAGTTCATTTCTTTTATTTCAAATAAGCTGGTTGTTGTGTCAGAGCCCTATGGAAGCCCGTTTTTCCCAGTTGAAAAAAAAATGAAGCCACATAGTATGTCATAATAATGAGAATGTATCTCATAATTATGACTTTGTATCTCATATTTATGAGATACTATCATAATGACATACTATTTCAGAGTAATGAGAACATTTTCTCAACATTATGACTTAAAATCTCATTACAATGAGACAGTAAGTCATAATTATGAGAAAATAAGTCATAATGAGACACTAAATCATAAGAAACCAAATCATATGTCTGGAGACTTTCACATTGATTGGCTTTTATATATAAATCACTCCTTGGGCTGGTTCCTTCTTATCTGTGCACAAACATGTAAAATTATATGGCCTGTGCTCTCAGGATATCTTGCAAGTGTTTGTCCCTAGAGTCAGAACAGAATTAAGCACACACAAAACCCCCCCAAAACAAAACAAAACAAAAACAAAACAAAAACAAAAAACCCTTTTAAATACACTGCTCCTTTCTCCTGGAATAATGTACAGATGGAACTGAAATTGACAGAGCTGGTTACTATGGGGAAATTTAAGTCAATTTTTAAAAAAAATCAATACAGTAGTGCTCTTGGTCAATGCGATTGTTCCTAAATTTTCTCTGGAATCATTTTTGAAATTGTACATGTTTTGTCTGTCATCTTTTATTGCATAGAAACTGGATATTACAGTATGTTCACTTATTTGAAATATGTGACAGCTGTATTTGTCTGTTTGTATTGTTTGTGTTGCATTGTTGTAATAATGTTTGTTGCTGTCTTGGCCAGGTCACTCTTCAAAAAGAGATTTTTAATCTCAACGAGACTTTATCTGGTTAAATAAAGGGTATTATATGATAGGATATAATTATGAGGTAGTAAGTCTTAATTATGAGATACTAGATAGGATCTTAATATTATGAGATAGGAAGTCATAATTTTGAGATACTAAATCATTATTATGAGATAGAGCAAGTCATAATTATGAGATACTAAGTCATTATTATGGGAAACTTTCTCATTATTATAGTAGCAGAAACGGGCTTCCATACATAGCTCTAAATATGACAGGAAGAAAATAAAAACGAGCTTTAAGCGCTTTTATTATGAAACGTGTTATCAGATTAATCCGTTTTACATTTTCATTTCTGGTTTGTTCAAAGTTCTGAATTATCAGCATCAGGAAACGAGTAAATTCTCCCACCCGGCTTTTAGCTCCTCCCTCTTTTATTGGATTGGCTCTTCAAGCGTCCTGAAAAATACCTAGTCGTCCAATGAAAAGTGGTCTAAACTATAACGTCACATTCTTTCAGAATAGGATTCACCTCCCACGAGTAAATCTAGTGGGTCAAACCTGTGGATTGCTTCTTTCTGAGAGGTCGGATTAGTACGAGTTTTCCTTTTAAACAGAAACTCAAAGTGATGACCGAATACTATGCTCAGACGCCTATTGATTCAGCACGCTAAAAATAAATAAATAAATAACTTAAAAAAGGTGAAAAATAACAATAACGTCGTCTTCTTGTCACTAACATGAAATAAGCTTTAACACTGCGTGATGTATTTTGATATACTGTTAAACCTCAGTTTTGTTTAATAAAGACTGTGACCCCAGATCTAATTTTCTCAAATTAATTGCTGTTTTTCTTTCTTTTCTTTTTTTTTATGTTTTATTTAACGTCTGAGCCATGGGTCAAGTCAAATCCGGCGCAGGCGCGTACTTGAAACACAATTTTAATCGAGCTAAAGGGTACGCTAGGCTAAAACTAACGATTAACTATCAGTGGTCATGTGTGAACTGCAACATAACGGCAAGTTTGGCTTGAATGGCCTGCTTCTTATCTAGACTACAAATGTGTGGTGGCTCTAAAGACTGGAGAAGTGGAATAAATGCAAAACCAAGGAAGGAAGAGAAGCTGAAGGCGCTAGCTAGCAGTGCGTTTCGGGTGTAATTTTGCTCTTACGCCGGTAGTTGGGGCCTCGGGAAATGAAGGCTTTAGTGTGGAAATGAACCAACTTTACAAACTGAAGACGAATTTTCATCATCATCACCCGAACGAGGGAAAAGTTTATCATTGGAAGGAAGCGTCAGAGGGAACTGAGTGGATATGGGATTATTTTCGGTATAAAACTTTTTTTTTCCTGAGAAAACATAACGGACGCTTATTCAGAAGAAAAGAAAAAAAAACCGTTGCAGTTTTGAAAGAAGCTCTGCCTCGCGCGCCGTGTTTCTGTTTCCCAACTGAAGCGCAGCCGCACCCTCTGACGGATTAGCCAACAAGCTAGCTACAGTTTTTCCACACAAAACTCGCCTTTTTCAGAGAAATACAGCTTCATTTTAGAAAGAAACCTGTTCATTTCGAAGGAAACCGGCTGTTATCCCTCAAACGCCTTGTTTCCCATTTGAAGTAAAAGCCGCACCCTCTAGTTTGCTTCCTCATACAGACGAAGACACCCCACACATATAATACAGTATAAAGCTGGAATAAACCTCATGTTGGTTCTCCTGAAACACCACTGAATGGTGAATGGGTTTAAACGAATAACGGGATTTTTTTGTTTGTTTGTTTAAAACAGATTTAAATGAGATGTGTACCAACAGGAAAGCCCAGCAGCGTGTGTGCCGGATGGTACATGATGGATCGTACCATGGTTCCCATGCTTTTTGCTGAGAGGAAGGTGCATGGGAAATAGACAGTAATGCATAAGGGACTCGGGCTTCAGCAAGAACTGTCCAACATCACTGGGTTACGAACAAAAAGGAAGAGGTTAAAAGCTGAGGGAAGCCAAACCCTGGTCTTTTGGAGGTTGAAAGTCCAGCCTAGTGCTTTTTTTGGAGTCTTTACACAGCAGGCGTTGTGGGATGATGGTGCTGAAAGTGGAGGACCATCACAGAGAGCTTAATTCAGACTGCTGCTGTGTTACAGCCATGACCCTCAGAGGCACTTTCCACTGGAGGATCAAAATTAACAATGGCTCATCTGGTTTTAGTCATTCGATGGATTTCATTTGGCCTCCTGCAACCATGAGAAGGGCAAAGACCTATAAACGCCCGTCTGCTTGACATGAATTAACAAAAAAGTCTGACACAGCTGGGGCAATAGATTCTTCACATCCTCAGATTCAGTATAGAAAGTGTTTTGGATGAGGTTTATGTTGGTTGTCTGGAATCAGCTGGCACTTTGACTTCATTTGATCTCTTGTATGGCACTGCAGCAAGTGTATGATTTTGTTTTTGTTTTTTGTTTTTTTGTCTGTGTATGTGTGTGTGTGTGTGTATATGCGTGTTGTTGGATCTAGATAGATGAAAAACAACCTGTGAAACTTCAAATGTACCCATGATGTGATTTTGTGTAATGTGCACAATTAAGGTCAAATTACATAAACATTAAGGAGTTCAGCATAATTACATTGAAGGGATTTTAAATGTAGCCTTGATTTTGACCTCATTCACCCATTTTTTTTTAATATCACACATATGCCAGAACACAATTTCCTTGAGTGAAGTTGCATTATCCTCTATTTCTCCGATTTTGCAAATGTTTACTGAAATAATTTGATATTCAAGTAGAAAACAGTGGATGTTAGTATATTTTCTGAAGGACAACACTTTTTTTTGGCCAGTTTCTCAGAGAAGGCGTGGTATTATTTCTGAAGACATTGTCATATAAGTTATGAGTTTGTACTGTGGAATGTGTGGTGTAATCTATATTTTGTACAAAAAAGAAAATCCAGAATATTAGCTTGACCACCATACTATGGCTAGTAGTGGCTCGGGAAAGTCAGACAGCGAGGTTCCAACGTCCAACATCCCGAGTGGCAGCTTGCAGCAGCGGAAAAGACTCTCATTTGTTTGTGACGCATGCAAAAGCAAGATGCAGCTGGTGGCGGATTTGCTTCTGCTGTCCAGTGAGACGAGGCCAGTGATGACCGCGGATGGTGTGCCAGTGGCAGAGACTTTTGAGAAGTGTCGGGATACAGTGATTGCTAGGACGAAGGAGCTGTCCATCATCACTCATGACATTCAGAGCCAGCTTAACATGGGGAAATTTACGGAGGTTGGGGAGCGGTTAGTGGAAATGGGCAATCTGGTGGTGTCTCTAACGGAGTTTTCAGCTCATGCTGCATACCTGGCGGCGGTGGAGGCATCAGGTTCACATGCTGCCGTTCCTGGATTGGTGGATCGCTACAAAGTGACGCGATGCCGTCATGAGGTGGATCAAACATGCTCTGTCCTGCGTGTAACCCCACTTCCTGATTTAACTCCCCAGCTCCTCCTGGAAGTTTCCCAAAACATCCGGAGGAACCTGACCACTCTCACAGAGGCCTCGTCTCTGGCCAGTGAGAAATCCAAGGACAGGTTTGCCAAAGAGCAGTTCAAAGCCAGTGTAAAGTGCATGAGCACGAGCGCCACTGCGCTTCTCGCCTGTGTCAAGGAAGTAAAGACGAGCCCAAGCGAGCTGACACGTAATCGATGTGTGCTTTTCAGTGGGCCGCTGGTTCAGGCCGTCAACGCACTGGTGGGATTCGCCACTGAGCCTCAGTTCCTGGGTAAACCGGCTAATGTTAGTGCAGATGGTAAAGCAGTGCAGACGGCTGTACTGGGAGGCGCCATGAGCGTAGTTTCAGCTTGCGTTCTGCTCACACAGGGTCTCCGGGACGTATCCCAGCATGCCGAGAACAGCACCCAAATGCCTGTGTACCGTGAAAGGCTGCGACAGTCAGCTTGCGCAGTCTCTGATGGATGTACATTGCTCTCGCAGGCGCTCAGGGAACGATCCTCGCCCAGGACTCTACCACCGGTCAACTCACATTCTGTGAATTAAAGCAAAGCCCATTACAGATGTTTTTCTCAACGTACCAAAGAGACTAATATGCTTTAACCCCATGTTGTGTGATCCCATTGAGCGAATGTAGTGAATTTGTACAAATATGTCTGTCCAACTATTCCTGTGCAACCAAGGTGGCAGTTTTTTTTTGCACTGGATGTAATAAAAAAACCTAGCCGAAACTGACATCACAACATATTTCTAACTTGTGTTCACTCACTGGTAGCCACAGATGTTGTGGTGATTCTGTATGTTGGACTGAAAATTGTCAAATTAAAAGAAAACTAGTGGAAAGTTTACCTCAGTTTTAGTGTCTGAGAGCAGCAGACAGAGTAATGGTTGTAGTCGGATGTGTGATGGATGTTATTAAGAAATGCAGTGAGAGTGGGATGCATGTTCATGCTTTGTATTCCAATGTGTGAATCTTTTGGATGGATTAAAGCTGCTGTGAGTGTGTGCCATAGGTTTTACACTATTTACCAGAATTACAATAGCATTTTTTTCCTGGATCATGCATGTACTGGAGTATTTATTTACAACTTATTAAAAAAAAAGTTGATTCTCATACAAAGGTTTGTTAGATGTCTCATTAGATATGCACTCTGTGGGGAGGGCACATTAATGACTCGTAATCATTATGATGGGGGAAATGAAACTGATTGATCTTCACAATGTCATTTCACTGTCAGTGTTAAAAGCGGTAGTGATTCTAGAGTTTAACCCTCAGGGAGACTCGTCCCCAGTGACATTGTATTATGTGAAATCAGTGAGGAAACAGAAATACTTTTGCAGCTGAATTGAAAAGGGTAAGTTTTTGTGTGTACATGTTTGTAAAAGACATAATCTCTCTTTCCATTATGAAATATGCAGTGTATGCTTGCATGGTGGTTTGGAAGTACCAAATAGGAGAGGTTTGAATTAAGTAAGGAAGAAAACACTCTGGGATGTGCTGTTATAGGAAAATAATCACACCACAGCAATTTGCCCATGTAAACAATTTTTATTTACTAAAGAATGACAGGTCATACATTTGATCTGTTTATAGTTATGTTTAATGTTGTCTGAGACCATGTTGTTGCACATCAGGAGTGAGAAAAAGACAGGTTGGTGAGGGAATGACTTTATATCTGTTAAGTTATGTGATAACAGAAGCTAACTTGTCTCACAGACCTTCAACGAGAGTGAGTCAAATTACGTTGTTTCTTATTTTTATTTTGCATTGTTTATTGCACATGGGTGTCACAAAAATGTGTTATTGTTCTACATAATCTCCATTTCATTCAATGCAAGTGTTCCAGCTCTCTAGAAAAATGTTTTTATTCAGTTTTAATTTACATTGCACTTAAGGTTTTGCTTTGACTCACCCTCATAGAGTTAGACATCTTGAGACAGGTTAGATTCTGTTATCACATAAGTTATAGTAGCTCCAACTGTCAACACAACTCTCTCTTTTTTTTTTTCTCGTTCTCTTGAAGTCTCCATCCTGAAGACTCTCCTGTGGTGGGAAACTTCCTAACTGTTGACACTGGAGACTCCTTCCATACATGATGAATACACATGTCCTTACAGAAAGCTTTAACATGTCAGTGATTATAATTTTTTCATTGTTAAATAACAGCACGTTTTTAATTCATTTATTATTAGATTAGATTATGTGGACACTTGCCAAAGAAGTCCCTCTAAATTAGTTGTTACTATAGAAACAAGTAAAAAAAGATAACATGCATGCTTCCTGGATTTTTTTTAAAGCTACTTTGTTTTTTCCCCACATTTTCTGTTTGTGCCCCTCCCCCCCTCTCTCGCTCTCCATTTCACCTTCCTCCTTTGTTCTGATTGACTTTACTAGAAAATCACATTCTTAAGTTTAAGTGGCATTTTTGAATGTTAAGGGTGTAATAGTCAATATTTTTCATTTCTTATTACTAGTTCAAATAATGTGTTAGTTAATGTAGAATTGATTAAAGAAAGAAAGAAATAATAGTTTAAGCCATTGTCTCAGAACAAGTGTATTATGTAGCTGGGGGAAAAAAAAAAAACAGAAACAGTTTGGAAACCTGCCTTCCAGTCTGGAATGTTTGTTTGTATTTGGATTGGCCTCTTGTCAGTCATTTAATAGACATGCCCCCAACACCCTTTCACATCCTCATGATCATTATGAGAAGTTGCATGTTTATAGAGTTGTAACCTGGCTTTCAATTATTCGAATGTCTTGAAAGTGATGTCATGACAGACCTTGCTAAGGCTAACTCTAGTTGAACCACTGTAAATTCTGGGGGTGGAGCTTGGTGTACATTGGTGTTAATGAGGGCAGGTAAAAAAAAAATTCAAATCTTATTCATCTCCATTCATTTAACTGTGAGAGACCTATTTTTCACAAATCTTACCTAATGCACCTTTAAAGTAAAAACAAATGAAAGGAATGGAACTGACTTCTAATTATCTAGTACAATATTTTTTTTAAACTCAATTTATATTTGTACATGAAGCACGTACTTGAAAGAGCATCTCTATAACACATAGCCTATACACTATTCACCTCCTGTAACCTACAGTTCAGGAATCTAGAGAATTATTGGGAAATAAAACTTGATTTCATATTCAAAATTGTGATTACATGGATGTGAAATAGCTACCAGTGAAATGATGCCCTCTCCTCTCTTAATTACATCTGACCTTTCTGTCATTAGGTTGCCAGATATTCAACACCAGGTTCAATATACTGTATATACATTTAGGTTTAAAAATTTTTTTTTTTTACTTTTATCTGTCTGCAATAAAATCTTTTTGGCAATTGTATGAAATATTTAAAACATCCCACATCCTGTGAGATTATAAGATTTGAGGGGAAATAAAATTCCTTTCAGGAGGGATGAACTGAAAGAGACAGGGGTTGAAGCCTCTAGGATCACCTGTGGTTAAAAAGTACTTTATATCACAACACTGTTGAATTCTTGAATCTGACTAGTCAGAAGGTGCTGATTAATTTTCTATAGGAGCAGCTCTTACGATGTCACCTGTAGTTTAATTAACAACTTTTTATTATTGTGCTCGTTCTATTACATTATTGTTTCTATAGTAATGGCTCATTATGAACTTGTATGATAGATGCTCCACATAATCTATGGTTAATAAGTAAGGGATGATGTGCATTATTGTGAAGTAAACCCCAACAGGGTGATGCAGGACCCCAACATGAAGCGGAGGGGTCTTGAATCACTATGAAGAGATTTATTTCACAATAATGACTGGCTCGCTGTACATTATCCCACTCATTACATGGTTACTTACTAAAGAAATCAATAATTTGACATAAAATATTGATTTAAAATTATTTTATTGATTTAGAAATGATTTTATTGCTTCTGCTAATGATGTGGTCCATAGCAACAGTTTGTTATACAGAAATAACAGACTGTAGGATGCTGTAATTGACCAATCAGAATTGAGTATTCAACAAAGCTGTGTAATAATAAACAAATAAAACAATGTTTTGTTATTCAACAAAGAAAATTGTAGAATTGTTGATATGGTGAATATTTCTGTAAGGAGATGTTTACTTAACGTTTATCAAAGGAGACTCCAGTGTCAGTGCTTTGTAACTGTCAATAGTTCTTCCTTCAGGACAGAGGTCTTTGTGCTTTTGTTTGCCTTATTATTTTATTTATTTATTTATTTTTTTGGCCTTATTAACTTCAGGAGAGGCTGGTGTGGGAACAACTGTGTATACACTCACCGGCCACTTTATTAGGTACACCCATACATCTGCTGTTTTATACAGTTATCTAATCAGCCAATTCCTTGACAGCAGTACAATGCATAAAATCATGCAGATACAAATCAAGAGCTTCAGTTAATGTTCACTTC
>JAOTRR010000004.1:10009323-10021878 GCA_028570945.1 Gogo arcuatus
GTGTGTGTGTGTGTGTGTGTGTGTGTGTGTGTGTGTGTGTGTGTGTAGAGGTTGGTGTGGGCCTTGGTATTGGATTGTGCTGCGTTCCATCTGCTGAAGGTGGTCCTGGAATCTACATTCACACACTGTCACCAGGTTCAGTGGCACACATGGATGGCCGCTTGAGGTTCGGAGACTAATTTGCACTGCATAAGCTAAATAAAGACTACATTTGTATTTAATGAGTGCACAAAAATAAGCCTCTAGAACTGCACCTGAAAATTTGTTGAGAGTTCTTTCTTTCCTGCCTGTCAATCTTCTGGTCTCATTTAATGTGTTTTTCAGATGTGGAGATGAGATTGTGGAGATTAATGACACTGTGGTTTGCAACATGACACTCAATGATGTGTACACAGTTCTGAGTCAGTGCAGCCCAGGACCAATTCAGCTCATCATCAGTCGACACCCTGACCCTAAAGTAGGTTTGGCCAGCTAATCAGTAATGTATACCTGTAAGGCTTTTCAGGTCCAGTTGTAAATGGTTCTACAGTATATATTATGTGCCTATCTACTCTCAATACTTGATCAATTATCTGTATGAAAGATTCAAAATATGATTATGATTTTATGATTACAGTGGGGAAATTCAATATTCAATATTGATTCAATATGAATCCAAATTCAATATTCGATACAGCCAGTCCTGCATCATCAATCCTCAGAATGATTTGAATTGGCCAGCGATTATACCCATAGTATACACCAAAGCTTGTATTTCTAAACAAACACCGTGTGGGCTGTTATATTATCACACTGCAATGCTATTTGCCTTTGCCTTACATGTTGTACACTGGCATGATTGCACTCATATTATTTCTTTAACATTATTTTTTGCTTAATGTACTTTCCTCATTGCATTTGTCTTTCAGTGATGGAATTCATGACATCAGGACTGTTGTAATTCAGTCACTTAGGTTATGTCCTGTATTCCCGTAAATGATTATATGCTTTGTGAGTTGCTCTGCTGTATTTAATTTAGACCTGCCCAGGGAATACATACGGGGCCATTAGATGAACTCTGGTGCATCTCTTGTAATGTTGATTGATGTCAAAATTCCTGCTGATTCACTGACTGATTTTTCATGTCAAATAATATATAACAAATTCAATTTTAAAGTCATTTTGTATATTTGTCTGTGTCCAGGTTTCTGAACAGCAGCTGAATGAGGCCATTGCTCAGGCAGTAGAGAACAGCAAACTGAAGAGAGACAAGAGTCATTGGAATATGGAGGGTAAGTATGATTCAGAATGGCTAAGCATAGGCTGTGATTATAGACATTTTGACATAAAAACGCTTCATAGTTTTAAAAAGAAATCTCCCCCTCTAATGAAATAAGAAGCACAGTAAATCAATTTGGATACATAATTTGTTCAGCAGCACTTAAGAGACTGGTGTCAGTTATTTAACTGTTAAGCTTTAATGTAGTTTGAGCACTAACCTACATCTTACCTCAGGTCTTAGATGGACTGACCCATATTTATGCAGAACACTTAAACTGACTGGAATAAGTGGTTGAACTGGTAGGTCATTATGCATTTTGAAGTTTAATCTTAAGTTTAACCTCAGGTCTGAAGAGGATGGAGCCATGTTCGCACAACAGGACAAAGTGTGAGTGCTGTATGGAGCGAAGCCACAGCCAGATGAGCTGCAGGCAAACCCAGAAACCCATGATCCGTTCCTGTAGCGAGGGTGCATACAGCCAGCGCAGTGCCCTAACCAGTACCAATATGCTGCCCATTCCCCAACACCAGAACGTCACCCGTGTACATAGCATGGACACCTCCATAATAGTCAAATGTGAAGTTCAGACCAGCGGTAGGCCATCCCCAACTTCATGTTCAAATGATGACTACAATGTACCCTACAACTCTCAAAAGAACTTTGTCAGTCATGAGAGGTTAGATGGAGGTTTCGGGAGGACAAGGGGTTTTAAAGGTAGACCTCGTTCTCTACCACGAAGGTACTGTAGACGGCAGGGTGTCACCAATGAAGAGCCACTGACTGACTTGAGTGGCTCTAATGGAGGTTCACCAGTGAAAGAGGAAGATCCATTGCCTTCGCAAAGCTGCCAAGTAAGACTTTCAATTTACATCTCTTACATTGCATAGTGAAATGTTAACATGGAATGGTCAACACTTTGCAAACCATAACATCCTTTGAACTTTTGCTTGGAGACAAACTCAACACCCATTCTTCCAGGAGTAAAATACTGGATGTTTATTTGTTTTAATTTTTTTCAGACTATTAAAACTGTTCATCAAATTCCAACACCATCCAAAAAGTCTTAATTTAATGCTATCATAGACCGTCAGCTACATCTTCTGTGTAGTGTACTGCTGCATTAGTCCTAACACCACCGAAGAGGAACATGTGTCAAATCAGGACACGTGAAGTGTCCATAAATGGTAGTTGAATGAGAGTAGGTGTGATCAGCATGACTGTAACTGTCTTTCAGCATTCAGAGTGTGAAAGCACTGCAACGTTTAATAACTGAGTTATAAAATAACCTATCTTTAGAAAACATTTATAAATTTCATTTACTTTGCATTTGCATAACCTACTGCATATTGTTTACACATATTAGTCTATATTATTCTGTGATTTACCCCTTGATTACATTTGAAATTCTTGGCCTTAATGTGTTCAAATGAAGCAACCAACTTAACAGTACATATTTAATGTTGACAGACGTATTTGCCTTTGATTTGCTAAAACCAGTATATAAATGATTCACACTTAACCAACACATTTCCTGCTTTATAAAAACCACAGCTAGAGATAAATCTACAGGGAGTTTTGCCCTGCATGATGGAATTAATAAGTAGAATTGATTGTATAATCCATAAATCAAGTGACTTAAATAATCTTTAAACCAACCATTGTTCTGTTCTTCCTCTCTCCACATGCTTCTAGTTGTTCTGCAGTATATACAAGGCTTTGAGAAAGATCTCAAGGCTTCTGTTTAAGAACGTATGTGGCATTTTACTACTTCCTCTTTCTGCTCTGGTGAATAGGGTGCACGAGGATGACACTAAATTGCACAGATTATTATGTGAAAGTTGTTGTGTTATCCCTTGTCTTGCTGCTTGGTATAGGGCATGCTTCTGCAATGTGTGGTTGGGTTGTCTGTTTCTGCATCAGTGGTGCATGTGGAAATAATGCCACCGGATATGTTTCTACACCTTTCTAGAGGCTATGAAAAAAAGTGTTGAGATCATGCAACCGTTTCCTGTTTGTGTGACAGGAAGCTGATGAGAGCTCAGAAGAAGCTAAAGCAGCACTCTCTGAAACTGTCGCTGCTCATACAGCTGAAAACATACACAGGAAGGGCAGACAACACAAAGGTATGTTAATATGATTGTTGTGTGTTTACTTTTATTGGTAAATTCATCATCATTTTATACTTGATCTACAGAGATAAATATATAGATGTGCCTATTTCTAGTAAAACCTTGAACATGAGATTCATTATTGAGACACATCCTTAAGTAAAGTTTTCTAATTAGTTTCCCTGTTAGTTTCTATTCTGTAACAGATTGTAACATCCCAAAGGGAATGTCTTTTTTTTTCCTGAAAAAAACAAAATTCAGACAGTGGAGCTTTGTGCAGTGTGATGTGCTAGCTGTATGTTATATAGTATAGCTATTATGTTGAATGGCCACTAACAGATTTATGCTGTGTACATGACTGGCATTTCAGACTCTCAGTCTCCCAAACACCTGTGCAGTCCAACTAGGAGAACCAGTCTGAGACGTCAGGACTGTGCAGAGTTGAACCCTGATCAGCAACTTGACCCTTGGGTGAGACTAACATACAGTCTTGAGAAGCACCTAAACCATCGAAAAATCATGAGCGACCATAATGGGAATAATGAGATCAATGGCACAGTCTCAGAGACCACAGACCCCATCTCTAGCTCAAAGCCAGAGGAAACTGCTGGTGTTAAAAAGGGGCCTCCAGTGGCTCCAAAACCTGCTTGGATACGCCAAAGTCTTAGAAGCATCAAGTCTGGGAGGTCGCCAGCTGAGGCCTTTAAAAATTCAGAGATTCGAAGTCAAGATATTGGAAGGACCTTTGGAGTTAGTCTGAGGGCCACTTCCTCAGGAGCAAATCTATCTTTCAAACAAAAGCTCAGCTCATTTGAGACCTTTTCTAACACTGATGGTGCAGAGAGGGCAAGCAGAAGACTGGCTCCATCCTCATCACTTCCTCCGATGGAAAAAAGTCCAGCTAGGTTTGAGAAAGCACAGTCTGTAGGGACCAGCAACACATGGAAAAGTAGAACCACTGTGATTAACACACAGGACAGTGACCAACCTTCTTCAGTGGTAAATTCAGCCACTACCACTGAACCATCTTCTCAAGAACAATTGAGCTCTAAAAAAACAGATTTGCAAGATGAGACACCAAAACCAGATGATACAACTGTAGCCACAAGGCCGACTGAGGATTCTGCAAGCCCTTCAGTAGAGATTCCTTCTTCTTTGGAGGATGAGAAGGAAACAAGTCCTGGTCAGAATGATGAGGAGGAAACAAGTCCTACTCAAAAAGATGAGGAGGAATCAAGTCCTGCTCAGAAAGATGATGAGGAAACAAGTCCTGCTCAGGAAGGCTCACCCCCTCTTGATCACATTCCTAGAAGGTCCAGCAGTTCTAAAGATCCTCCTTCACAAAAGATATCTTCATTGGAGGGCCACAGCAGTCATACTGCAAGCTTAAGAACCAGGAGTCTACCGCTGAATACCTCTTCTTTTTCGGATGCCCACGGCCAAGGTGGTCTGGAAGGGGAAGCCCTTGACATCATCCTGTCATTCAGCAACCAGGTGTCCCATGCCCTGATGCGTTCCATGCAATCCCTTCCTCAGTCCCCATGCCTAAAACTTGGTAACCCATGGAGTGCACCAACTGGAGCTCCTCACCATAACCCCACAGAGGAGGACATTTCTTCGTCTGAGACATTACTCTCACCGGCACCAGACAGCACTGAGAAGGGCTTCTCTGTGAGGTATGGTTTGCTTTCAAATATTCCCCAAAACTAGTCAAGGGTAGCTGTTTTCTGCTTTAGACAAGGTATCTTTGGTTGCATTTGACTTTTGAAATTTCTTCCATCCTGTGCACTAGAAGCATGATAAAGGAACTATCTGATTTAAACCTAAAAGAGGAAATGAATCTTGGCCTCCTTATACTGAAATGCTATAGACACTTTTATCTGACGTTCTTGTTCTGTAAAATGATAACAACATGCAATCACTTACCAATTGTTGCAATAAAGAAAGACCATTTTATCTTGAAGCAAGCAATTGAAATATGCAGAAGAATGCTTTGAAATGTACAACTGAAACATAAAATGAGTTTAAAACTCCTGACAAAAGTAGGCAAGTGGTCAAAAGCAGGTATCAGATCAGCAGCTCAGGACAACCTCTTACTAAATCTGTTTTTGATTTGGCTCAAAGCCTGGCTGAGCTGAGAGAGCGCACTATTGAGAGAGGAGAAGAGAGTGAGAATACTGACTGCACATCTGAACGACCTCTCACCACACCTTCTGCGGTGTGTGCCCAGACTGTGATCTCAGCACTTCCACCTCAGGAGATCCAGCGGCTGATCCAGGAGGTCAAAGATCTTGATGAGGACACCCTAAAGGTGACTTTTACAATGATCGAATGATAAAATGGTACTTAGACAAGCTGCAAGCTATTGCATGTCCTTGATTTTTCATCCAGCTCTGTAAACTTCATGCATATTCATCATAACCTCTGCTTTACATGGTGTCTCATAGTGGTGTGCAATTTGACTATATTACAATAATTGATACTACAGAGGGCTTCTCTAATAGTATCAAGGCCATCACCAATACTTTTATAGCACCACTGTTACTTGCTTACAGTTAAAATGTTTGAGCCTGTTTGTGTACCAATTATTTCACTTGTTAAATATATTAATGTGGCTTTTGCTGGCACTGTAAACAAACATTAATACTGTGACACACAGCATGTACATGTATCATGCATATGATATTAGACAATAGTTACAGCTGCAAGGTTTATGGTAATGTGCTCATTCTAATACATTAGTGTTTCTATAGATTTCTATAGACGTGTATGTTGGACACTATATAAATTGATTTAAAAAATGCACAGTCTTTGATATGATGATGGCTTCCATGAAGAGAAAGCATTTTTGGAAGGAGCCTCCAGTGTCAGTGCTTTGTAACAGTTAGTGGTTAAGCTTTAATTTTTCAGGCACAGGAAATTCTTCAGAATAGAAGGTGTTACTGATTTTATTCTTATTAAATTCAAGAGAGATAAAAAAACGAGAGGCTGGTGAGGGAACGACTGATTATAGCTCTCATAACGTACGTAATAGCAGGAACTATATTGTTTTGCAGATGTTACACAACAATAAATGTAAACATAAATGAATAAACATTATGAATAGAAATTCTTTTATTAATACTACACCGTAAATGTTGGCAAAATGCTGAGCTATAAGAGGAATAAAACACTGGGATGTGCGTTTATTGTAAAATAAACAGCTTCAAAGTGGAGACGGCATCACAATCTGGCACTGATTATTTTCCTATAACAGTATTTCAGGTGGTGTTTTATTTCCTTTCATATCACCCAACCTTAATCTCTCTCAGAAATAATCTAAGGGTTAAAAAAAGAAGAAGAAAAGATTGCTGAATTGAATTGCAGGATAAGGATAAGCACTGAAATACAAGGCATTAATACTTGGGAGTGCATTCAGCCCCAACATAATTATCAGCATACTGAGATCTATAGCAAAGTCAGCCCTTATCTGTAAAGAGCCTGCCTTAGTGCAGGAGGCTGCAGAGAGAGAAACACATTAGCAGCTGCAGTAAGAAATGGTGGACCATTAATTGCTATTGCAGAGCACATAAAATAGTTGTCATTATATCCAGATCCCTTAGTAGCAGAGGAAACATACTCCTCAAGCTTTCAAGCCTCTCTTAGTGTATTATTCTCCTCCCTCCCTTTCATTGCCTTTGGTAAAGTGCAGCTTCTACACTTTGACAGCGATCCCTGTTTTCCCAAAGGATCTCTTGGATATGCTGAATGTCTGTAGGCATTTCTTTTGTTGAGGCTGTACATTTGCACACACTTTTAGTAGCTCTTTTATCTGTGTATCACTAATGTGATTGACAACTTCCTGAATTGAATGTATCGCAAGAAATCTTTTGACAGGAAGTCATTAACCAAACCCTTGACATACAATGATACTTAGCACAGAACAGAAGCTCCCTTTAGCTAAATAAATAAGTAAGTAAGTAAGTAAGTAAGTAAGTAAGTAAGTGATAAGGATTATGTTGAGCTGTTAGCGTTACAGTCTCATAAGCAAGTTAAAAAAAACTTGACAGATTCACTATGAAGGATCTGAAACTCTTCATAGACGCAGCTGTTCTTTACATAGCTATGAAAGTGAGATCTCTTCCTGAATGCTCATCATTCTCTAGCACACCATATACAACCCCATCTGGCAAATGGATTACAACAACAGCACTAAATTACCTGTGCAGTAGCACACCAACTTTTAGGTTCATTTGGACCTCATATGTTTAAGTGCCTTGAACATGATTGCTGACAGATTTACCATTACTCTCATGCAGCAACTGGAAGAGATCCATGTAGTGATTCTGCACAAGGAGGAGGGAGCTGGCTTGGGTTTCACTATTGCTGGTGGTATCGATCAGAACAAAGCAACTACAGTGAGTAAGACCTTTACATCCATGCTAGCATCCACTACAGCATGGCTAATCATCTCCACCCAACCACATGGTTCACTTTCAATAATGTTAACTGGCAGCTAATTGGGGTCTTATAAAAACAAACTACCCAGCTCTGAGTTACCGAAAACCAGTTTTTCACTGATAACCACTTCTTTTCTGGATTGGATTCAATTTCCAAATCTATCCTGCAGGCTACATCAGGGCTGTAATCCAATCTCAGAAGATCTAATCAGATAAATTTTGGAGAACTGACCCACCCAGTTCACTTTTAGCTCCATTAATCCATGGAAGCTAAGTGCATTTTAAAACAGCACTTATTAGTCCTCAGTGCTGCTTGAAGTTCATAACACATGCTTCTGGCTCAAAACTTGTCATAATTTCCTAATTTGCTAGGTTAGTAATTCATTCCCATCATTTGTGACAGCTCTATGTCTGAAATATTTCTTACATCTCGCAGGTTCACAAAATCTTTCCCCAAGGCTTAGCTGCTCTGGAGGGAACCATTGAGAAAGGAGACGAGGTGCTGTCTATCAATGGACAGACACTGAAGAACGTGAAGCACAGTGATGCTACAGCAGCACTCCGGCAGGCGCGTGAACTGAGGCAGGCAGTGGTGGTGGTGTGCAAGAATAAAGAGGCAGAGAGCAGCATAGATGCTAGCATTACTGAGGCCAGCTGCAGTATTGGCACAGAGCAGAGCTTCACAGGTACCATACAGCTACACAGCATTAACTGCAGTGTATGTTGTCCTTTTTTCCCCCAGATGATCAGCCTTTGTAAAAGGACTATATATCATCCTTTCAGTGATATTTAGTATAATTACTATTAAACTGTATGACATCAAGGCCAGGCTATATCATTTTCTGCTTCAGTAGATGAGAGTGGAGACGTCCTGACTCTAGAGTTGGAGAAAAACGCAGGTGGAGTGGGTTTTGGGCTGGAGGGAGGAAAAGGCTCTATTCATGGAGACAAACCTTTGGTCGTCAGCAGAATCTACACAGGTACCATCATTCAGTTTCTTAAAAGTTGTGCATTTAATTTAAACTAAATTTTTATAAGCCAAGAAAGACTGGACGTTTTGAATTGTTTTAGATGCGAGTGTGAATTCAGTGCAGCACACACAACAGATGTGTCGATTTTAACCAGCATTTCAGAAGTGAGATGCAATGCACATGTGAGATGCATTTTGTACAGTGGCGTGTGCAGAATGCTATGCTGTGGGTCTGGTGTGAATTCTAGGTATTACTGGTATAGTGTAAAAATGTTGAACAAAAATATAAATGTAAAAAAGCAGTAGGTTTTAATATTATATTAACATATAACTTGTAAACATATATTTTTTGCAAGTTTGCATGTGCCAGATGAAATAATGCAGGGTGTCATGTTTGGACTGTGAGCCTGGAGCTTGAAACCTGTGCCTTAGTAGTCAGTCAGCAACCAATTTAGCATAAATCATTGATGGCTAAATCATTACACACTCGTAAATGGTATTACTGATCCAAACAATGTGTTATAAGCTTTCCCTACTTGCTAAACTTTTCCCTCACTGATAATGAAGCAAACATTAGATACCAAATATGTTTTGGCTGATCTACTACATTTGGAGGAAGTAAAATGTTCTTAGAAGTAATTTTCTTTCTTGGCCAAACTATTCGTTCAAAAGGCACTTTGCTGTAATGAGTATGTTTATGTGTGTTGGTAGGCAGTACAGCGGAGCAGAAGGGCCTTCAGGTTGGTGATGAGCTGCTGCAGTTCCAGGGCTCTGCAGTGCAAGGCCTTTCACGTCTCGAGGCTTTGACTGTGCTAAAAGGCCTTCCTGATGGGTCATTCACAGCCATTGTGAGGAGAAAGAAAGCTGAACAGAGCTAAATTCAGAAATTACACCCAGATAGCTTGAAAAGTGTGAAAGGACTGAATTTTACGAAACATAGTTTTAGACACTTTCAGTGTCAAATCCCACTTATGCTTCATGCAATTTTAAATGTCAGGATTATATTTATGTAGATATGGATTATTATTGAAAATATCTTGAATATACTAGAAAATATATCTAGTACTTCCTATTCCAGTAAGGGTGGCATGGTGGTACAGTGGTTAGCGCTGTCGCCTCACAGCAAGAAGGTTCAAATAGGTCTACAAGTAGGTTTAATAATCTTAGATTTGTTTTATTGTAATCTTATAAAAGGAAATTCTAGATAAATCTTATGATATTCAAAATATTGTCACTTGCTAAGATGCAAGGTTGTGCAGTGCTCTGATGCATAAGAACGCATGTAATTAGTGACTGCTGAAGACTGTGCCTTTAAGGAAACAGCAAACAGATTTGCGATTTTGATGCGCCAACCACGTTTTGCATAAAACAGTGGAAACATGGAACAATACAGGAAGTTTGTGGTCAAGTGTAATGAGCTAATTTTCATATTCAATGCGCCATACTGTCAGATTTCAGTCTGTCTGGAGAAGCACTTGACTGTAGGTGTGAAAGCATGTGATTCATGGAAACCTCATCAGTATTAACCTGTGTCCAAATATGGCCCATTTTGATCTTTAAATATTAGTTATTTAGCACAATTATCTACACATCTTTGAACAGCCCATCTGCCCAAGACTCCAATTCACATTTACAAATTACACATTGACACTAAACCCCAACTATACTACTCCACTTACTATATATGCTGTAATTATTGGTACTGATTTTGATTAACTGCAAATGAAGCATTTTATACTCAAATTTGCATGCACTCTGACTTGATACGAGTTTGATCATACATATTATCCAGAGATGAACTGTTGGCATTTGGGTACGCATGTTTTATAATCGGATTTGACTGAATGCAACTTTGATAAATTGTGTTTTCCTATATATTGTTAATGTGTTTCTACCAATTTTGTTGTGTTAGGCTACATTCACTGCTTTTCATCAGACACTCAGCTCTTGTCACAGAGAACATTGAGAACACTGGGCTGGTGGACAATGGCTACTTTGGTATAACCAGTTAGCCAATAATAGACAGTCTGTTGCGAGTTTCAAACATGCCTACAATAAGCCAGCAAAGCCTATCAATGCATTTTCTAATGGATACCAATATATCCATGTGAAAGAAGTTCACTGAACTACAGGAGAAAAAAAGAGGAATATTATAGGAAATAACAATGTATGTGCATCTTCCAGGCTTTAAGAAATGCCATGCCATTTATCCTTTTTTGCATCAATAATGTCTAATCCTAGACTAAGAAAATGGTCTATAGAGAAATGACACACAATGAGATTAATACATGTCCAAACATGGTCAATTTTTATATTTAGATATCGGATATTTGTTTATTCAAATGATTTACAAGCTCTTACTGGTGTTATTTTTTTTAAAATAATTGTAAATAAAGATCAAGACGTTTAGCCATGTAAAAACAGTGTAACAGAGTGACATTTCTTTGTTTGCTGATGCATAGAAATATTGCCTTTGTATGGTTGTACTAACATGGTCAGGGATTCCCGGGAACTTGACTGAACTCCCCCCCACCCCCAACCACTGTACAGTAAGATATATACGAAATATTTCTATGGAAACGAAACAAGAGTATTTGACCAGATTCTTAATGTAGTAGATTTTGAGCTCACAATAATGTAATATTTTCACATTTACTTGCAAGAACCAAAGATAGATTTTTTTTAATGGCCTGCCTTTACATTCAATATTTTATGACCATATAGGCTTTATGCCTGATTAAAATAATTGTCATTTTATTTATTTAAGTTCTTAAAAGTAACAGAACATCCAATTTTAATATAATTGAAAAAAAAAGTTCACATTAAAGATCAGATGCTGTTAATTTTTTGTCTTTGTACAGAATAAACTACAAATGTATCAGAAAGTCCTGTTTATATTGTTTAAAAAGTCACTGTATTACTTTTTTCCCAAAAAGATACCCCAATAAAACAATTAACTATAAACATTCGACCAGTTTGGTGATTAAAAATGATTCAGATTAATAGTAGCTGCTGTGCATTGTGAAGTGATTATGACTTTGTTTTGTTCTGTGAACATTTGCTCTTCTAAAATGACTTTATAACCTAGCTAATGTATGGCTTGTCTATACACTTTTAAGTAATTAGTTGGCAGTAAATGAAAGCCTGTTTTGAAAGGACCAACAAATGGACACAGAGCTAAAAGTTATAAAGTGTAAATAAATAAAGATAATTTTTGCTGTCTGCATCATCTTTTTTTTGCTGTAAGCAAATGATTTGAAGTGAATTTTTCAACAGAAAAAAATGTTTGCATGCAACGTATTTGCAGCACCTTATATACAGTATGATGAATATCAAAGTTTTGTCACAAGCATATGTTGCATATCAACATACGTTGTATCAAACTTTCACTTTAATGCTTAAAAAAAGTCTTTCAACTGTAAATTCTTTAGGCTACAGAGACTTTCCATGTTTTTGAAAACACCCGTTACCATACTGTGTTACCACATGACATACAAACCTGATTATTTTTACAGAGAAGTTAGACTTGTTTCATGAGCATGGTAAGTCTAATAATATATTGTGAGAAGCACTTTACACATGAATTGGGCTAAGTTATGTATGTTTTAAAAAAATAGGTAAAATTATTAACTAATTCTTAATTCTAATTTTTATCTTATTCAATATGTAATGTATGCTTGTGATAGAAAGTTGATATTCATTTTATAGAAGCTGCTGCAAATAGAAGAAGAAGAGAAGAAGAACCAAGGCCGAAGCCTTTATTTTCGTCACATGTAC
>JAOTRR010000004.1:10268195-10278503 GCA_028570945.1 Gogo arcuatus
ATGCATGCTGTAATCAAAGCTAAAGGTGGTCCAACCAAATATTAGAGTGCACAACGTTTTTTTGGCAGGGCACTGTACATTAAAAGGACTTGCCTTTTAGTCCAAAAATATTGGTGGATAGAAAAATGACTAAAATGATGAAACATGAATAAGAAGATGGCAAGCATTGAAATAAACATCTAATTGGAGTCTAGTATATTGCTAGTATACAGTATTGTTACATAAATAGTCCCAATGTAATTATCACATTTATCACTGCAGATTTGATTATTCATTCATTATTTGGCCACATAAAATAGCACTTCATCTAGCATCCTGTTATTTTCCATTTCTTTTTTTTGTCTAATGAGCTCTGATAGTTAATTGTGCTTTCAACTTAATGCAACTCTGTTTTACTAAATTGATAGGATATACCCATTTTATCATGCTTTTAATTCATTATTTTGAGATGTCAATTTAAATTCTGACAACATTTTTGTTAATTCGATGTGTTCGCATGTAAAGAAAATGTGCCCTTGCATGGTTTGAAAGACAAGCTGACCAAGCACTCATCTGTTACACTTACAACTCACTTGATGTAGGCATTTTTCTTAACTTAATTTATCTAAAATTTGGTCCCAGCAATGCCTCTGATTAAGCTGCTGTCTCCTTCAGGAAAACCCCCCAAAAACAAACAAACAAAAAAACCTTTTTCTCAGCTTTAAAGGGAAAATACTATTAATTAATATATTTTAGATTGGTCTTGAATGTCATTCTTTATGTTTTGCTTGTATTTACAGACCAAAATACAAAATACACCATGACACATCGTGGTTACATTAAACTTATAGACAGTGGTGGTAGACTTAATACTGCTCCTTGAAAAATGTACTTAAGCTTAAGTTTAGAATTGCACCTCTGTTTTAGGCAAACTCTGCCCAACATGTGTAACTCTCACCCAACTTCTGAACCACTTAAGTCTGTAGAGACATCTAAGGTCTGAACACCAACGTGCACAATTTCAGTGTTAAATCCTCACTGCACAGGCTTAACTCAACTCTGACTATAGCACAAAGAATGTAACTCCCCTATTTCCAGACAGAACACACTCCTTGTGTGGTCCTTGCTGTAATCATCTGCTTCTGCTTGGTCATTTTATTTTTCAGTGTTTAAAAAGTCTCTTATTTATTTTTAATTAATTGCTGGTCATATATTGCATGCATGATTTAACACCAAATGAATAATGTTACATACCTTGCTAAATAGGTCCCAAGTCAATTCATCGTTCTTAGAACCATCCGTCTGTTTCTACATGCTTTACTGTAAAGATAAAGATATATCTTTATGTATGAAGATAAGACAGACAAAAAATTATCTTTGTTTCTAATCTGGCAATAGTGTCTCCTATTCCATTGGTAAACTCCTTCCCAATCAGAAAAATCTCCCCTGTAAGCCTATGGAGTTGTGTTTCCTAGAGGATTGTTTGTTCTCCTGGGTCAAGTATGATATGAGGCCCCAGTTCCTTCGATTAATAGTTTTCATTTCATAATCTTGTTACATGCATCTCTAATCAAACTCAGGTCGAGTGTCTGGGAAGGAGGAGAAGGTGCAACCTGCTTGCTTGGGAACATCTGTCAAGGTTCTGATACTGACAGGGAGAGTCATGGAGAGTTTATCCTGTCGAGAGAGAAAGGAAACAGCAGCTACAGCAGACAGGAAGTGCAAATCAGTGGTGACATGAGGAAGATGAACCAAATAGCTCTGCATATAGGGACAGAAAACACAGTCATAGTGGGAACATAATTTCATGATCAGACATTTATATGAATTCATACAATGGTGGGCTTTATGCAAAGCTGTAAAGGCAAGTGCCAGGGCTAGCTGTCATAATTTATCCTTATAGCTTTTTTTGTATATGGACTTTTTCTGTTTACAGCTTTTTTCTGGCTCTTGTACCAACTCCACAATAGTTGTACTTATGTCTTGTCTGTATCACCTATTTCCTTGTAATTCATTTCATTAGGTCACCTTTATTTGTGTACACACATATTTGTGTACATATTTGTGTATAGCCTTTTGTTTCTAATGTTTCTTTCATGTAATTTCTTGCATGTGTCTGGGTCTTGGATAAACTTGAATCTTGTTTCCATGCTTTGTATTCCATAGTCAACATTTTATCTTGTGTAGATGTAGTATTTCGGTATTTCCTGGTTTTCAACTTTACCTACCAGTTTGGATTTTGCCTTGTTTCGCTCTACTCTGACACCTGCTATTGACTTTAACAATGTGTCTCAGAATCATTTGAATAAAAGGCATATACAGACAAGTAACAAATTAAAGGAAAAACTAGAGGTTATGGCATGCTGTAGAAGGCATTTGGCTGTCAGGCTTTGTATCCACTTGTTTCCTTAGAGAGAAATGTATCTGCAATTCAATACAAAGTTATTCAGATCCCAGATGAAACATTTCTATCCTGATAGGAGTGGTCTTTTAAAGGATGACCCAACCATCATCCACAGGGCATGAGGTCTCCATGAAGATAAAGATGGAAATTATGTAAATCATATGCTATGGCCTTCATAGTCACCAGATCTGGAGATCTCCCTATGGGAGATTTTGGGCCCACATGTTAAGCAGTGCTCTCCACCACCATCATCAAAACACCAATCAAAGAATGGTGTTCATCCCTCCAGTACAGTTCAAGAGACTTGGAGAACCTATGCCAAGGTGCATTGAAGCTGGTTTTGTGGCATCTGGTGGCCCAGCACTATATTAAAACACTTTCTGTTGGCATTTCTTTTGTCACCCCTCTGTATATGAAAGTAAAGCTATACTATGATACAAATGGTGTGAAATCCAATGAAATTCTCACTTTTTGGAAACATATACGAATTTCTCACAGGATTGGGTTGAAGTGGGATTTTCCAAGCAAACCAATGACATGTGAGTCTCGGCTTATACCCTTTTAATGCACATGATAGCTATTTATGGAATTGCACAAGTCGAAACCTAAAATTTTCTTTCTAATCCCGTGGTCAGAAATTGGCTAGAATATGAAAAAGAACTCAATTTTTCCTAACAGGAAATATGTAACCTTGATGATTTGAACTGTAGCTAGATATGATTTGTGGTCTGGGTCTAATCCAACAAACAATCCTCAACCACCAGATGTGAGTATGTGTTCATGTGTAAATTGGAGCGGACACTCCATGTACCTACAGAGTCTATTTCCCGTTCGCATTGTTTCCAGCAATGCCGACACAGATGTTTTATAGCTCTAGAGAAAATGTCTGCCTGGGGAAACTATTGCTTCAGCCTAAATATGCCTGTTGCTATTGGAAAATAAATATTTCATTTGGCCTAAACGGATTGCCCAGTTGCAGAATGAAATTAAAGAAGTGAGCAGACTTCCAGAAAGCTTCTGTGTATATATGGTTTGTGTCTGTTTGCTCCATCAGCATCATTCTGACTTTTTAAGCCTAAATGTATCGGGGTAATAATGAGATGTGATCTATCAAGATTTATGAGATAATGTGGATTAGAGCTTTAGATTGTTGTCAGGTTCAGGGTTCAAAATTGCACACAAGCAAGGCAACTGAAAAAATCACCTAACCAGCTTTTGAGCTAGCTTCAGCTTCTGTTGGGTAGCAGTTTATGTAGATTGCAGATAATTTACACTTTGGCCTGTGTGCAGATTGTGCAATCAGAGACGTTAGTAGGCTCTTTTAAACAGGCCTGAGCATAGAACCTCCACTGCAGCACTTCTCAATGAAATTTCCCATTAAAATCTTTTTATTTGGGGGTCTAAGCGCAGCTTTAATTGTGCTCCAATGGAGCGGCCCTACTTTTAGTGAAGATGAGTTTTGGTTTATTTTGTTTTTAAACGTTTTTGGCATTTTACTTCCAGTTGCACAACTTGCTCACTTGTTCCACATAAGTTATTATAGAACAATACAGTATAAAGTGCCAAAGGAAATAAAGGAACTGTTTTAGAACATTATTAAACTCCACTATAAATCACACAATACAATTATAATGAGTACAACTGATAGAAGTACAAGTGATGTAAGAAGTTACATAGTGACTGATACCTTGCTAGAATATTATAACAGTGATAGTATTCAGCCCTAATTAACCTGCACACATTAGCGGAGAGTGGGGTCAGTTGTAACACCATTAATCGCTCCAGTCAAGTTCACTCATTACTCTGGAGCTTTCTTCCTCTTTATCTCTGTGCCTGTACTGCCCTTCCCAATTTTAAAACTCAATTTAAAACCTACCATTTCTTCCTTGCTTTTCCACCCACCCAATGACCCGATGAGCATTCTGTGCTCTCTAAAATTTAGTATCTACCTGCACTATGGAATAGTTTAATTAATTAATTAATTAAATCACTTTGGTGGCACAATGGTGAGCACTTTCGCCTCACAGCAAGCATGTTCTGGGTTCGAACCTGCCGGTTGATCGGGGGCCTTTCTGTGTGGTGCTCGCATGTTGTCCTCGTGCCTCCATGGGTTTCCTCTCGGTAATCTATTTTCCTTCCACAGTCTAAATGACAGGCTGTTTCTCTGTCTCTCTGTGTTAGCCCCACAATAGGCTGGCTACCTCTTGCCCAATGTCTGCTGGGATCGGCTCCAGCTCACCCGTGACCCACAATGGATAATCGGTTTAGAAAATGAGTGAATGAATGAATAAAATCACTTTGTCATCTATTACCATGGGGAAAAATCTAATGTTTACTGACAGGAAACAGGACTCCTGTGCTTGTTGTTCTGGGAATGCTGACAATAAGTGCTGGAAGGTTTAGGGTAAATATGTATATTTAACCAAAACAGCATGGAAATGTTTCTATATCTAATATCTAAAGAATTCTTATTCATATGTCCAAGGAATGCATTTAAACAATTCTGTTGTGATGTCTAACCAAGAGAGATATGTTGAAGTGAACACCACCTCAGTTATCAACAGTATATAAATAAATGTAACATTATCTGGCTAGCCACCTTAGCTAAATGCTGTTAGGGTTTCAAGTAGCTTGCTAGGTTTGTTAGCTAGCTACAGTAGCTCATGTAAATTCCTACAGGTTTCTAGGTATCTATAAGCTGTAGCAGCACATAGATATATTTAACACAACAGACAATAGGCAACTGAATATTAAGACTGAATATTTTCAAAGAAAACTGAAGAAACATAATGAGCTCTGCTGTGTCTCTCTACCAGCTTAAGCTTACATAACTTCCCAGCACAGAGTGATCTCAGGAGACAGTGGTAAGCAAACCTACGTCATGACCATTTGACCATTTCCACCAATACAAAGGTCTGTTGCAGATATTTCAGACCAGATCAGCTAGTTGAACCAAAACCCCAGAGGACTGGAGAAACCTGGTAAAAAGTGTAGAGCCATTGGGAGAGAAAGGCACTGAATAATAACAAACACCTAACAAGAAAATGTGTGCTGACCAGAATCACATGAGCCTTAGTGTTGCACATGAGCAAAATTTCAATCTCAAGATCTTTTTATTTGCTTAGTTTTTCTACCTCTTTGATGGATGACTGAGATGTTTGCATCATCTGGGCTGGCTACATCGATGAGCAGACATCATCTCTTGTTTTTGTCATGAAGAATGATATCCGGTCGATTTGCTCCAATTATACAATCGGTGTTAAGTCATGTTGTACATAACAGTGACGTACTCCACCTTAATGATCTTTTCTGGTTGGTGATCATACCAGTGATCAGGCACCGGCAGGCCAAGCTCCTTGAGCACTGACCAGTCCAGGTAGCTAGCTATCCGGTTGTGTTGATAAGTATATTCTTTTGGTGCTAGTACTGGGCACTCAGCAACAGTGTGACTGATATGCTCTTCTTGTTGATAGCATAACCTGCACTTGCTATCAACATCCATCATGAGGATGTTTCTCTGATGATAGTGTGTGTTGAGTGCCTGATTTGAGCTGCCATGAAAAGACTCTCTCTCTCACCCTTTAGTCCAGTGCTTCGTAGCCACCCAAAGGTCAACTTCTTATCAACTTATTTGCTGTTACTGTGCCTAAAACATTGGCCACAATTTGACAAAATATTATTTATTTTCTTGTCTATCAGTGAGGCTTTCATCTTTCGCTGGAGACTAGATGATGTCTGGTTGCTGGCATTGGGTAAAATATATTGGCATTCAATTTCTTTGCCAATATTAACAAGACAGTACTTCTCTTTTTCATGTCTCATTATGAGTCGTTTATTAGAGTCCTCATATTTGTCGGTCTCTAGCTTGATGTATTCCCTGAGGCCAGCCATTGCACACTTGTATGCACTTTACAGCTTTACAGACCATACTTGTTTAGTAACTTTATGGTATTCTGTGATAGTATTCCTTGCAGATTTCCTCTCTCATCTTTCCATGCTGAATACTATCACTCTAGTCTGGATACTTATAGACATCATCCTAATCAAGACTGCATATCTTGGCACCATTGTTTAATCTTTCATTCAGTCCTGAGACAAACTTGCCTTGCTACGTCCAGTCCGAACTCCATGCAGATGTCATCACTAAATGACATTATATATTATAGGGTATGAGATACTGTGGTAAAAAAAAAAAAAAGAAAGAAAAGACATCCTGACATGATAAATTACCAAGGAAAAATCACACACAACAATTTAATGTATGTCTGGAAAAGATTATGGGTGATATCCAGTTTCAACTGAAGACACCCTGTTAACAGCACAAGCAACTTTGCAGTGAACTGTGAGGGATAATGTTAGTTTGTGTGTTGGTTTCTGTTAATAGGTGTCTTCTTACCTTCATAATTGTGTATATATGACAAAGCATTCAGTCTGAAGCCTTTCTCCAGCTTGCTAGATGGGTCTTTGCAAATGTTCTTACATATCCAATGAACATCACTAACATTTATTTTTGGGATCTCTTCCAGACACTGGCTGTAAATACCACAATTTCACAGTAACTGTGGTAAATATAATGCAGAAGTGTTTGTAAAAGTAGCCTATTGAGACCAAACATCGAAGTTACATCTTAAGTTTAATACAGAGTTTTCATAGTGTAAAACATCAAAAGATTTAGCTACCTGGTCTAGCTCAGTCAGCTAGCTAACAGCTTATCTGATATCTCCATAGATTTTGGCTTGCATAGTTTGCAGATCATTATCATGCTGTTTAAAACTGAAGGGATCTGATCAATTGGGCCAGGGATGCTCATCTGTGTCCATTATTGCTGCTGCTGACCAAGGATTTGGCACCTAAAGTGTGTCCGGTTTCATCTGGAAACTGCTTTATTTTGATTCTTAAAATTTGCACATGCTGTCTTTATAATTACTGTGCATTATTATTATTTTTTACAATGTAACTGTCAGCAAAAAAAAAGTGTACCAAAGTTGAATATTTTACTTTTTAAAAAACTCATGTAAAAGTGTAATTACTGTGATTTAATTATACTCAAAAATGTACTGTTAGAGTGAACCATGTACAAGTACTTATGTACAATACATATCTAATGTAGAGAATATAATTTGTCCACTGAGAATTAGGACAATGACACACAACGGCCACAACCCAAATACCGCACTACAGGGTGAATAGGGAACAAATTAAGAAACAGGACCTGTTACAAATTTTAATGAAAAATGCAACAGACTATACACAGTTAGCCACCCATCGGTTTCTAACCACAAAGCCACTCTTGGATATTTTGAAACAGTAGACCACTCTCAAAATAAGCAATACTGCTTTGCCAGATACTCGATACCCATATGATACACACTACCACATCTGTGTCACTACTGTATTGAGAATTTTCTGCCGCCTAGATAAAAACATGCTTAACAGTAGCCCTATGGTCAGAAAGGGAATGTTGATTTTATTCTGTCTCTATTGCATGATGATCAGGTTGGGACAGACTTTTTCTTTATTCTGTTGTTCAGGTTGGGTTTTGGCAGAAGGTTCTCAGACAGTGGGCAGGATTGCATTAAAAATATCAGGCCCAATTATAGATGTAATATATGCCAGCAAATTTCTAAATATAAAACACAGATGAAGACCTAACAATGTTACATATCATGAGAAGCTATAATATGTCTTTAGGTAAGATAAAAACATTAAAGCTTTTTCATTTGTGTATACAAATGCTTACTTTAGATCAAAAAGACTACTTTATAAACATGAAGAGTTTACACAGTAATGGGTCAGAAATCATAACAAGTCAAATCATCCATGCTGACAGTACAAGAAAAGATCTCGGAAACAGTCTGCCAAATTTTTTTAATTAAGGCATCATACATAATTTATTGACCTAAATTCTTGAATACATGGAAATGTTCCTTATTTATAACTGTAATTTCAAATTTTCAAACCTAATAAAGAACTAATTGCAAAGTCTTCATAATTGACACCATTGATGCACGAGTGTATAAACAAATAGATTTATATCAGCTGTACAAGATAAGGCTGACAAGTCATTAGTGCCAATTTTCCCCAACACATCTTTTGGTCGGTAAAACAGGCAACAGTTTTAAAGGGAAGGCGGGTGGAGACGCAATTTAGGAACACATGGGAGCGTCTCCCTCTCATGCTAATCTGTCCTCTTTATAGCCAGCGTAATGAAATTATCCTTAAGAGAATTAGCACTCAATGTCCATTTATCATTGTTCATCCTTGTGCCAGGAAAAAAACATACACTTCAATGCACATGCTTCAGTGCAGAGTGTAGCTGCTCGTATTGCTCTGTTATGCTGTGGGAGGATCACTGCAATTCAATACAAAGTTATCCTGACTGATCACCTATATTTTATGATAAAACATTTTCTATCTTGATGGGAATGGTCTCTTCCAGGATAACAATGTCTCCATCCACAGGGCATGAGGGCTTACTGAATGGTTTGATGAGTATGAAAATGATGTAAATTATATGTTGTGGCCTTCACAGTCACCAAATAACAACAAAATTGAATGCCAAATGGACAGACATGTTAGACTCCACCACAATCATCAAAACATCAATTGAAGGAATTGTAGGCTATGAGTTGAAAGCAGTTGATATTCAAACTGTTGATAATGTGATGTTTTTGTCTCATCGTTAAGAAATCAGCAAAGGTTCCTTAAAAAGAGAAGCAGTCTTGGGATCCTCGAAGATTTTGAAATTTGTAACTGTAGTTTGAGCCATATTTTATTAGAAGGATTATAAGTGCCAAAGGAATTCCCCTCTTTTAGCAGTGGATTGTTTATAGGTACCAGTGCATCTGTTCTCTCAACAGTCGGGTCACAGAATCATCTGTGACTTTCTTAGGAAATTCAGTTATATATTAAAAAAATACTAAAATCCCTTAAGAGACAGACAGTCTTCTCTCTCTCTCTCTCTGTACATACAGAGACGGGTCAAGAGATTCAGCTATTGTTCACATTAAACATCAGAATGACGTGGCTTTTACTGTGGCATGGTTGTTGGTACCAGATGGGCTGGGTCAAGTATTTCAGAAACTGTTGATTTCCTGGGAATTTCACACACAACAGTCTCTAGAGTTTACACAGAATAGTGCAAAATACATCCTGTGTGCAGAGGGTCTGCAGACTGAAACACCTTGTTGATGTGAGAGATTGGAGGTGAATGATCAGGCTGGTCTGAGCTGACAGGAAGTCTATGGTAACTCAAATAATCACTCTTTACAACTGTGTTGAGCAGAAAAGCATCTTAGAATGCACAACACATCAAATCATGAGATGGATGGGCTACAACAACAGAAGACCACATCCAGTTCCACTCCTGTCAGCCAAGAACCATAGGCACAGACACACAGAAACTGAACAGTTGAAGACTAGTAAAAGGCCAGGTGATTTTTTTTTTCTATTCTTCAGCTCTCCAGTTTGGGTGAGCCTGTGCCCACGATAGCCTGTCCTTAGCACACAGGAGTGGAACCCAACGTGGTCTTCTGCTGTTGTAGCCCGTCCCCATCAAGGTTCAATGTTTTGTGCATGCTGAGATGCTTTTCTGCTCACCATGATTGTAAAGAGTGATTATATGAGTTACTATATGCTGACTGGCTGCTTGAACCGATCTGGCCATTATCCTCTAACTTCTTTTATCAGCAAGGTGTTTCCACCCACAGAACTGTTGCTCACTCAATGTTTTTGATTTTTGCACCATTATATGTAACTTCTAGAAACTGTTGTATGTGAAAATCCCAGGAGATCAGCAGTTTCCGAAATACTCAAACCAGCCTATCTGGCACCATTAGCCACAGTTAAAGACATAGAAATCATATTTTTTCCCCATTCTGATGTTTGACATGAACATTAACTGAAGCTCTTGACCTGTATCTGCA
>JAOTRR010000004.1:10335647-10356342 GCA_028570945.1 Gogo arcuatus
TACTGTCTGCAATGAAATACAAGTCAAAGTAAATTTAGAAATCACTGCTTTCTTTCTTTTCTTTCTCTTCTTTTTTTTTGCATTTTCCATATCGTTCCAACTTTTTCTGGTTTGGAGTTGTATATTTAGACATGATAGTATATTGAAAGTAAACTATACATATGAGAGATTATTTGGGTAAGCTAGGAGGAAAAAGTTGAGAAACAGTAGACTTAAGCAGAAATCTCTCATGTTCTCATTTGATCTAACTGAATCTCTAGGGGAAACTATAGCAATAATAAGAAAATCTCTTTGTAAATTTTTCCCCCAATGTAAAGCATTGGGTAACTCTACAGTTCTGTTCCTGAAAACTGAATTAAACCCTCAGTTTGAAATATTTAATCTCTTTCATTATCCATGTTAACAGTGAGCTACTCTATCTTGCTCTAACTTGGTCTGGAATAGGTTTTTGGTACATCCTCAAATGCTCAGAACTTGCTTCTGAATTTGCTTGATACTGTACCGAGACCATCTCATGATTTCGTCTACCGTGAGTGATGTGACTGCACCTGGCCAAACCAACCAAAAAACCAAATAAAGGCAGCAAACTAAAATAACTGAACCAAAATATATATGGATGTGAACATGCCTTGATATGATGGTTCAGATCACTACTACCTTTTTCTACATCCATCTGATTAAATAGTGATTATCTGGTGATGAAATGAACCAAATTACTACCCTATAACCAATGGCACAGCAGTTACTTTAACGGACAGTTTCCTGGGAACCATAATGTCCACCAGTACCTTTATCAAAAAGCCCATCAGAGCTCACACTTCTTCTTGTGGGTACTGTCTGAAAACCATGCCTGTCTCATTCCTACAGATTAGCCACTTAAATCTTGACCATGTTGTCCATCACTGTTTGATTCATCTCAATTCTCTACTACACTACAAAATCATTAACAAATTAAGAATACATAGAATATTTCAGGAACCCTATTTTAGCATTTGGTGACAGAGTAGCCAACCCATTTACGAATGTTTAGAGGAAACCCACACAGACACTGTGACACAAAACCATTTTAACTACTGCATTGCACTATTACACCTTAGTGCACTATGATAACTTTTATTTTGGAATTTGTTGACAGTGTGCTTTCTTTTCTATAGTAATATACTGCATTGTGGGTATATGATAAGGCAATTTTTATAAAATCTCAAAATCACAATTATTTGAGATAATAGCAATTAGTTCAGCTGGTCACTATTCATGTACGTCAATTCAATTCTACTCAGGCATTTCATATGTTTCAATATAATTCTATGTTGTCAGTCATGCAGAACTCATCAGCAAGCATAATGTTCCTTCTCAATGTTTCCACTCGTATAATTAGATTTATGTGACATTATAATATAAATATTGTTTTGCTTTGATCTATCAGTTATTCATGTTTAAAGATGTAGATGAAAATATTTAGTATATTATTGCTATTACCTTTGCCAGCACACTTTTTTCTATAATACATTGTTGTTTTACCTGTTACCTGTTTGTGTATTTCAGTAAAAGGATAAGATTTATATAATTACATCTATTTAATATATTTCCTTTAAAGCTTTTTTGAGTGTACAAGGTAAGCAGAACTACCATTTCCTTACAGTACATGCCAGTACTTAATACACCCTGCATGGGATGCATACACACATTTGATTATACTACACTTATCCTTATATAATAAGAGTGACATAAATTCAACCAAATAGACAACAAACATTTATTCATCTTCAGTAACCACTTTATCCCAGTCAGGGTTCGTGAGTCTATCCTGTGAACACTGAGTGCAAGGTGGGAGATTTCACCTCGGATGTGAGACCAGTCCATGGCAGGGTACCAGGCACATACACATCCACACTTGGGGCAATTTAGCATACCCATTTCACCTACCTGCATGTTTTTGGACAGTGCGATAAAACCCACACAGTCCTGGGGAGAACATGCAAAACTCCAGATAGAAAGTAACCCAAGCTTAGGATTGAACCAGGAACGCTGGAGCTGTGTGGCATCAACAGTACTCACTGTACCACCCTGACTATGATACTGTCAATCATTATAGTTTGCATAACAATTAGAAGCTAAAATTTCTTACTTGTGTCAAACCTACAATGTATGGTCAAATGTTTATGGACACCTGAACATCACACCCATATGTGCTTTTTGAACATCTCATTCCAGATTTAGTCCCCCTTTGATGTTATGATAACCTCTTCTCTCACCATTGCGCCTGTCTGAACCCCAATGCAGTTATCAGATTGAAAAAAAAGGTTAAATCTAACACTCTGAAGGGTTCTTTGGGTTTGTCCATCTGGTGCAACCCAACTGAACCCTACAATAGAGGGAATCCCTTTTCAACAGTTACAAACAAACAGAACCCCTTGAGAAAATCAGAACCTTTTACAATCCAGAGAAGCTTTTAGCAACCCAACAAACCACAAGGTTGGTTTACCATTTAAAAACCTTACAAAAATAACAGTGTGTGCACCCGAATGCAAAAATGCATTAATGTATATTACATATTTTACAGTATGAATATGTTCTCATGCTGATCATACTCTTTCCTACATAATCTGTACATATCTGATTCTGATCTGGAGGCATAGGTCTTTGGCTCTCACGTTTTATGGGTTGTCATAAAATCAGATGTAAGATGAAAGCCAGATGCTACAGACATGTTCAGTGCAGGCCAACATATAAAACGGCACATGAGAAATAAGGACTGTCTGACTTCAGCATCATCATTTAGCCGACTTGTACACGCATGAATGATACTGTCTATAAATTATGTGAAAGGTATTGACTCTGGCTGCAAATGTGTGTGTGTGTGTGTGTGTGAGAGAGAGAGAGAGAGAGAGAGAGATCTCACTTTCTATGTAGGCCAACAGCTTTTGCATCGAGTGGTATAGAGACACAGATAGTGTGTGTGTGAAAGAGAGATAGATATAGAGACAGACGCACTCACATAGTCTTAGCTTATTCATAACACAGAGCAAGCATGGAGCCATGAGGTCACTGTAGCTAACAATTAAGTCTGGTTTAATATCATACAAAGCGCATGACTAAATCATGGCACACTTACGTCAAACTGTGTCATTGTGGATCTTCCTTCTCATTTCCATCTTACCAGAGAATATTTTCTCCACCACATACAGCACATATTCCATTGTGGTTCAGAAAACTCTCATACAATAATCATAGCTGATGACATTGTCAAATAGTGTAGCTTGTATTTCATTTCAGACTGTCTCCTTGGGCAAGGCCTTAAGCCTACTCATCCTTGTCCTCTGTACTCATCTCTACCTCCTTTTTCTAAAATAAAGATGATCCACTAAATACAAAAATTCAAATCCCAAAAATACAGATTTTATGGGAATTAGGCCAAAGGTGAAGCATCTGGGATTCCCAGGGGGAAATGAAGGCTTTCAGAGTAGTAGAAATGTTTTTATGTTCTACACAAATAGCTCGTTTTCTACAGTGATGTTAAATACTCAAAGTTTAGTATAAGTCCAGCATAATTATTCAGGTAACTTTCTAGCTAGTTAGATTATGCTAACATTAACTTGCTAGTAAAAGTTAACTGCTTAATAGGAATTGAGCTATTTCAGCAGAATATAAAAAAATTCAGGTGCACTTATCTCACTGCAGTTCATTTTGTTTTGATTCCACTTCACTTCACTTCACAATCAGGAACAGGAACATGGCAGACGACCGTGACTGGCTAAATGCTGAGCTCTGAAAGCATCTACGTTTCCTTAGGAATCCTGGATACTTCACCTTTACTCTAATTTACATAAAATCTGCATTTTTGAGATTTGTAATGAGCTGTGATTTTTTTTTTCTCTTTTGAATTAGATGTTTCTAAAGGCAAATTTTACCTGTACAATTTCAAAATAGGGGGAAAAAACATTAGCAAAAATGCACATGTATTCAATACACCACAGAAAAAACTTGTATAGTATATGTCAAATATACAAATTTCACCTACCAAGCTCCATACAAAAAATAGTCAACACTCCTGTGGTGTCACTTCATCAAAACAGAAAAGAGCGCTTACACACTCTGTACAGATGTCAACAGGCAAAGTTTTTTTTTTTAAATGTCAAAATGATAATAAGAAGACAGTAATAAAAAGAAATGTAATCAACAGAACAGAACTGACTGAATTAATCAGTGATTATTTCCCTACCCATTTACTGTACGAGCAAACAGTGAACAGTTTAAATGTCATGAATAATATTTAACTCGGCTGATAAGAGGAGAGAAACTGATGTGGATGATCATGCAAATGACTGCACATTTCCCATCATAAACATCCATCCATTATCTATACCGTTTATCTGTCAGGGTTGCAGGGGAAGCTTGAATCAATCCCAGCTGACTTTGGGTGAGAGGCAGGGTACACCCTGGGCAGGTCACCAACCTATCGCAGAGCTAACACAGAGATGAGTAACCACTCACACTTACGGGCAATTTAGAGTAGTCAGTTGACCTAATCTGGACTGTGGGAGGAAACCAGAGCACCCAAAGGAAACCCACACAAACAGATCCCAGTCAGCCACAAGGTTCAAACTCAAAACCTTCTTGCTGTGAGGTGACAGTGCTAACCACTGTACCACCCCATCATAAACAACTTCTTCTTCTTCTTCTTCTTTCGGCTGCTCCCATTAGGGATCACCACAGCGGATCATTCGTTTCCATCTCATCCTGTCTAATAGATCCGGTATGGCAATCCAATTTATGATCCTCATATTTGATTTGGCATAGGTTTTCCACCGGATGCCCTTCCTGACTCAACCCTTCCCAATCTATCCGGGCTTGGGACCGGCACTAAGAATGCACTGACGTGCAACTCCAGTGGCTGGGTAGCCCCATCATAAACATATAATTCATTAATAAGTGTGTAGCATATAAAATATTATAATTGAAATATTTTGTTTATTGCATATTTAACTAGAAGGGTACTCGGTAGAGTGCTTACCTTCGCCAAGCCACATATTCGGATTTGCATCAAAATCTAATCAATTGCTCCTTGGCTCATGGCCCACCTTTCCTCAAAATTTCATCAAAATCCATTGACTACTTTTTGAGTTATGTTGAGAACAGACAAATAAACGGAGACGAAAACGTAACCTCCTCCAACAAAGTTAGCTGAGGTAATTAAATTCAAATGAAATCTATAAACATCAATTGCTTTTAGACAATGTGTTGGTGTTTTTCAGTGGAATTGGGGTCCTTTTTTACTTTTGGAGGTTGACCAGGCAGTTTTTTGAGAGTACATTTCATTACAGGAAAGCCTGTGGTTTGGAGAACTATATATATAGTAAAGTACAGAAAATGTCGAACATTTCACCATGTGAAAGTTTTTCCCAGGCCGGTGGGCCATTTCCATTGACTGACTGAGAAGAGTAGCCTATATGGTAAATATTCTATATATAGTAACAAGAATTTTTTTATTGGCATACGTATTCAGGCATACACTTATTATACCTCTCTGACATGATTGGCCCATATTACCTAATGCCTCATAATAGCTGAATCTACAATATTTATTTGTACATTCTTAGTATTCTTGATGTATTGCATAAGAGTTGATCAAGAATTTTGTGCTAGGAGCCAGAACTTTGTGTGAAATGTTTTGCAAAGTGTGTTTAAAGAGTGTGTAATGAGCAAACCCCTGTAAATGTGTTTGGAGTTTAGTGCCAAAGGCTTAGGCAAAGCACGTCTGAGCTTCGATTATTGCGCATCATGTGCCAGGGAGCAATAACAGTGCATATGCAGTCATGAAAATCTGTAACTGAATCCAAACACAGCTCTGTCAAAGCTCATGCAGAACTCCAGCACCTTCGGTGGCTCCTAATTTTTCAAGAACTCCGCTCCCGAGGACGTTAGCGACGGCTGCAGAGTTTGTGCGCTAGTTTGCTGAATGTGTGTTGCTGACAGTGTGCAGATGCAGAGAGGGAGAAATGGCGGGTTGTTAGCAAGGATAGACGAGTGTAAGGTTCTCGGAGGGATGAGCAGGCAGTGATGCGGGCACAGGATGCTAGTTAGCACATGGCAGTGTATCATCAGGTGGCAGGAGTTGAAGCAGATGAGCCCCTCATGGTGATGAGCCTTGCAATTCATGAATAAAAGATGGAGCCTTAGAATGTGTATGTGTGAAAGGGAGAGCAAGAGTGTGTGTGTATGTGGGAAGGAGAGGGAAACAGATGTAGTGAGTGTGCATTTGTTTGTGTGAGTATGTGAGAGGTGAGGAGAAAGAAAGGGTAGAGTGTGTGTCCGTGGCAGGTCTAGACCATCTCGCCAGATGCTCTATTAGTGGAAAAGTTTAGTCCACACAAGGAAACAATAATGTACACAAGGACGGCTTACTGGCTAGAAAGATTTCTACAGGTGAGTGCAAAGTTTTTAGACCTTTAGGACAAAGTGAAGTTTTTTTTTTCTCCCCAGTTTGGTCACCTGCCAATTCAAACCCATCAGCCAGCTCTCCCCTATCACACAACAACTGCCAACCGGTGAGGGTGAAGGCTAGCGTGCATCCTCTGGGACATGTGAAGCCAATCAACCGCATATATTTGACCTTCTGCTCATGCTGCGTCACAGGGCAGCATAACACACTCAAAGGAACATGCTATTTGCCCTCTTCCACATACATGAGCTCATAGATGCACATGATGGGCTAGTGTTGCTATGATTGACAGGGAGTGAGAGTATAACATCCCTCTTGCCCATAGAGTTGCTCCCATGGCTCCTGGGCAAGGAAAGCTGTGGCATTGTCAGGAATCGAACTCACCATCTTGTGACAATAGTGCCACTAGGGAGCCGCATAGCTGTAAAGTTTGAATACTAATATAAAATGAGAAATTCAGCACTGATGTAAGAGCAAACAGCGTTGTGACAATGAGGCTTGTCTCTGTGTGACATTTATCTCAGGAGATGAGACTAGAAGTACTGATGTGGCTAATGCCTATGTTCAAAGTGATTACTAGTGTTTTATCACGAATCATCATATTTATTATTTTATAATAGTTTATATTATAAAATATGTTTTATTTTTATTTATTTTATTTATTTCACACTTAATTAAATGCCTACAGTGTGTTTGTATGTAAGAGAGAGTATGGGCAAAGAAAAATGGAAAGATAGTGTCTAAGTGTGTATGAGAAGTAGATAAGAAAAAGGCATAGAGTCAGAGACAGAGTGTCTATGTGTAAAGAGATGTGTGTGTTTATGTTTGAGAGAGAGAGAGAGAGAGAGAGAGAGAGAGAGAGCTTGAACCCTTTTGTGGGCAAATATTTTGCTATTATGTGCAACAGAGAGAGGTGGAAAGTGTATATACAGTATGTGTGAGAAAGAGGTAGTTTATTTGTGTGAGACAGAGAGAGGAAGCGTGTGTGTATTTGTGTCCATGTTAAAGTGCTAGTAAGAAACAAAGACAGATTGAGCAGTCACTCTGTTTGTAGGCCTCAGTTTATATATTGCATGTGAGTACGTATCTGCTGACTAGTTTTCATCTCAATCATCCGTGTTTCTGCGCTGTTCAGGTGCTCTTGACTCTGATGGGCTGAGCTGGAGGCGTTATAAATAGAGAACGGATGACCTCCTTCTCACACACCATTACCATCACATCTCACAGCAACCTCAATTGCAGAGTTCTGCTCTTTCATTTATTTCAGACATTTACATTTAGTTATTTGGCAGATGCAATGATATAAAGTACCAAAAGAGTGTGTGAGGCTTATAACCTGAAAGATATAGAGACTAATGCTGGTTGGTAGAACTGTTAGGGTGGTCTAGTTGGTAACTTAAAAAGATACATTCAAACCTAAATTCCATCGTTCACTCATTCATTCACTAATTTATTTATTCATCTTCAGTAACTGCTTTATTCTGGAGAGGGTCACAGTGGATCCAAAGTCTATCCCAGGAATACTCACCAGGAATACACCCTAACAGGAACGCCAGTACATCACAGGAAACAAATGCTCTACCACTGAACAATAACCGCAAGAATTCTGCCACTAAACTGCCAATGCGATGTCCATTGCTGCAGGTGCAGTGCTAACCGTTACACCACAGGACCCACCTAAATGCCAGTGCAGAAACTTGGCAACTAACTAGCGTCTTTTTCTGGGATCTGTTCTGTTTGATGTTGCCCAGTATACACTGCAATACTATGTCCAGAGTCTAGTTGAAAAATATGTTTGATTCATTATGACTAGCTGGAAACTCAACCTACTCAATCCAGAGGCTAAGCTCCATGCTCCAGAATGTGATTAATGAGAATAATCAAGGTGAAAGTTCTCTAATGTAATTTTGTATAACAAAAATAGTTGAGGGTGCCAAAATTTATCTGACATCGTACCAAAAATGTGCCACACATTTTCTGATCTTTGTGACTGAAATATTGCCTAATAATAAGAGTCTCGTAAAACAATATGTTCTCATAATGAATTAGGGCTTGTTAGTAACCAGGAACCCTATACTGTGTACATTAATGAGGAAATCTAGTGTTTCTCAGTTGTACGTAACTACTTCATTAATAAAATACTTTGACTAATTACAAGTTAAACTTTAAAAGTTAGTGATACTAACACTTTGTTACTGGAAAAGTAAAAGCTATGAGCTAAAGAAAAGTACTTACTGAAGATGAATGAATGAACGCAGGAAATGCATCATGCAAGCACGATTCAAATTCTTTGTATTGGACTGTCAGATTATCATAAATATGCGTTACCATTGAATATGATCAAATAAAGTTTATGACTTCTGCAAAATTAGTTTAGAGTGCCTCAAGCCAATTTCCCGCACTGAAATCTGCACTGAAACAGCAAAAATAAAAACTCCTGAACAGCATAAAGTTGTTACGCTTGCTAGCTGGACAAAAGGAACAAACGTCATATGGATAAAGAAAATATGCATTTGGCAGAGGTTTTTATTGAAAAAGCAAGGCTAAATACAATCCCAGCATAAAACTGTTAAGGGTTAATGGCCCAACAGTGGCAGTTATAGGATTGAACTCATAACCTTTTAGTCAGCAGTACAGAACACTACCCACTACCACTACCCCAAACGATGCTTCCTGCTCTGATACACGCATCCTCTTTACAGGCCAGACTGAGACAGATGAGCAAAGGTCTAAAACTGGCCGTGTGGCACAGCTGGCATCCTTCCTGCTACTTCTGATGACACATTAAAGGAAGTTGAGCTCAACGGAAAACACAAAGTAATAAAAAACTCTGGCTCGGCTTCATAGACATCTCACATGATCTTTTGCTCCAGCATCGGGCAACATTCCAATCCAGGAGGGTGAGTGTTACTCGGACCAAGGGCATATGTTCTGAATTTGGACGAAGCACTTGTCAGCTCTTTTCCAGCAAGAGTGCTGGAATTGTTTCCTCACAGTGAGGTTTTATGAGGGCCAGTTTGCATGTTTCCATCTGAACCCGATCATTAAGGCCCGTTCGCTGTGCGGTTATTATCAAGCAACGCCGGCGAATTTTCTTGCAGTCAGTCTTTCCATGCTAAAACCACACGACACTTCAACTGCTGCACTACGGGCTAAAATATAAAACCAGCACTTGGAAAATACTTTTGATTTGTGGGCATTTCAGGTTTGTCAACATCATGACTACGCTGTTTTTGTTTCTTTTTTTGTTATATGAACTGCTGTGACATAAATATGGTCATATTTGTGAACTCCCTGATAGCATGTAGCAGCTGTTTTTATGTGTATTTTTTGTGCTTAACAAAACCAAAATGGAAATTACAGGACTACATTTTGAAAAAAAAAATGAGAGAGAGAGAGAGAGAGAGAGAGAGAGAACATGGGTGAGATGAAAGAATCAGTTTATGGATAAAAAATACAACAAGGAGTTATAGGAATGATATTTTTTTTCATAAGTGATGACCAGTGTGTGTGCCAGTCTCACCATTCCTGCCCCTTTTAGCACTCTTTTTAAAATACACTCATCGACGTCTCCATACAACGTGTCCTATGAGTCATAACAAAATAATAAAGTATGGATATGCAGTACAAAAACATACTGTATATAAATATTACACTTTTGAAATACAAATTTACTTTCTTGTCTACTTGCAGAAACACCTTCATCATCTGTTTTTCTTTGCTGTTGCATTAGATTGCATTAGATTGCATTACCTTCTTGGTAAAGATCATTCCTGAATTCTATATCAATGTTTGTTTGTAGGAGCCCTAAAACTTTCAGAGGCTTCACTTGGTTGGAACAAAAACCTGCAGCCACACCAGCCGTTTTTAGATCAGATTGCACACCAGGGGTCTAATCCTACCTTCAAGCTTTGCGGCACACTTCCTACCTGAGTCTGATGCTCAGGCAGAGTGACACCAAACTGTAACCCCTTTTTAGGGATCGTTTTGAGTAACCACTCACTGGCATTTCTGCATGTACAAGTTCAGCATGGTTTCCTTATGCATGCTGAACTAACCATACTCCATGCAGCAAAACTGTTCTGGTGGAACATCTTAAGGAAAGTATTTAATGATTGTTCCTCTTTGCACCATTATGATGCCCCATGCTTTGTCATGCTTCTAGTGTCATGGTCAAAATAAAAACTTGTTCCAAACAATAGTCCCAGATACAGCATTAAACAGTTTGGTTTTACTGTGACACACTGCCATGCCTCAACAACCGCCAGGACTGATCAAAACCCTTCATAACACCCACTATCACTGCACAATGGTACTATATAATACTCCTATGACACATGTTTTAATCCAGATCTTGCTGCTACACTTTTTTCCACCCAATTGCATGATAGCGTAGACCCTACAGTTTATAGACAATTATTTGCATTGGCTTTCCATCCAATACTGCACTTCCCTGTGTATTTATTAATTTCCTGAGTATTTTTGTCCAGTGTGTTTATTGTACATTTTGCACTCATCTCACACTATTGTGTATTTACTGTTTGTAGTTCTTGTGTACTTTGCTACTACAGTATGTGTTACACTAAAGTCCAGAAAAAAAAAATGACATTGTGCTCCAACAAAGTTAGCAAGTTACTCTTATAAAGTTATAAAGGAATGACAGTAATAACTCTCTTGACTTGACTGGTAACAATCATTAAACAAGGCCCCTAAATGCATAATGCTCCTTAACTTACATGCAGGTCATTTAAAGTGAACTGCACTAACCTCTAATCATCATATGAAGAGACAGCAATATGATCAATAAGGCTCCTGCGTTTCATAGCAATCATTTCATGTCTAGACAGCATTCACATGAACACTGTTCCCTAAGGTGGTATGAACTACTAGTAATATTCAGTGTTAATCTCAACTCTACTTTAAGATATTATTCACAGTTCTGCTGAGAACACCTAAAATATGATGACTTCTACATATTTGTTATGTACGCCAGACGGTGTCACTGTCTCAGACATCACTTTGTCATTACTGTAGTGTTTCCAGAGGCAACAATGTTGCTAACAAGAAAATCCTAGCAGGCAGAGAGAAAAAAAATAGACATTTATCACAAAATCCCTAGCGTATATCATTGGATGAGGTGTTTTTTTTTTATTTTTTTAGTTCAGATATGCGCCAAGCAACATTAAGAAAACAGTGAAGTAAAAGTTCACTGTGACCACTACTTAATAATTAGCAGCTCCCATGTCTTTTTTTAATCGACCAAAGAGACTACATTCCTGCCCACTTGGTTTGGCTCATGAGACCTCGGGTTGTGAATTCACAGGTCAAAGTTAGATAAAGCAAGTCGGTGCAAAGCAAAAGAAATAAAAATGTATTTTTCATCTTTTCCCTTTAGTCAATTCGGCCGAGTTTTAATCTGATTTAGTCTAACTGCTGATTTAGCTGAAGAAACAGAAATGTGTAGTTTTCACGTGGCTCCCGTATCACTGTAGCAATGATACAGCTAAAGCATAAATGCTGGCACCTCTGTGTTACTTCGGTACTTCCTAGTCCTGATTTAGCAGCACAAAAGATGGAAAAGGGAACTGTAACCATTCTCACAAGCCCAAACCAGAACTAAACAAGCGCAAGGTTCGGCCTTACAGTGGAAAAATATTTCCGGCTTCATGTTGGCCACTACTACTGTTTATAGCTCTGTCATTTTTTTTATACATAGCAGTACGTCATATTGCAGCAGAAACTACATAAGCAAAGATTGTGTAACTTAGCACGGTTTGAGTGTGATGATTTAGACAAGCAGTTTGCACAATTCTAAACCGACTATAGACTTCCCTTATTTGTTGGCAACATTAGCCTTTGAGCTAACGTTAGCACAGCAAATCTAAAGACAGTATACAGTTGACCAGATTTTATTTTTAGCCAAACTGTTCCATTAAAAATAATTTTATAATATGGAAAGAGACACATCTTAATGTCTACTGCACTGGATACTTGTAAAAGACCATTCAAATAATTGTAGAAGAAATGTTTAGCAGTGGACATAATGCTCACGGTTTAATGCTGCAGTTGTACTGATTTGCAGTGGAAAATTATATGATTCACTGTAATGTCACTATTGCATCACTTGCCTTTAGAAACCTGTACATATAAGATAGTACACTGCATTTTTCTATGTATATGAAATTCTATGTGTATGATATTATATATAATTTCTGGACACTATGTGACACACAGTAGGCCATAGATGAACTCTGATTAGTTTCCCAGTGGTGTCTATGAGCCAGTTTATCCCTAAAGAATGTTTCACTTGTACTGGTCTACATAAACAATGAACTCTTCACAAAGAAGAGCTGCTTCTATAAAAGAGAAAAGCTTTGCACTGTTAGAACTAATAGGCTCCTAAAGGATGATTAACACATATAACCTTAAGCTATGTTACAGATAGCATAGATAATTTTACACTTTATTTCATTATACATTTCAATATGTATGTTCTCTATGCATCTGTTAAACTAATGCATGCCATAGTGCATTGTGGGTAACAGACACAACATGTGGGTATATAACAGGACATAAAACGACTATCAGGAACTCTTGTTAGAACAAATTCTATGTGTAAGAGCAATAGTGTTTGGGACAGAGCATACTACACGTCAAGTCACTCAGGTGTTATAAATAAGTTATAAATTGGTATATAACTCTGTATATATTGACTATAACATCTATTAACACATAATGTCAGTTAACACTGTGTAATGACTGAAGCAACACACTTCTTTCATGTACCATTTTATTGGACTTATATAGAAATACTTAAAAAAAACATGAAGTAGCACCATTACTTAAGTTTTACTTTATCATGTAGAACTTTAAATGTCAGAAAAATAAAACTCTTGATACATTTTTCAAATCTTGTTTCAGCAAATATAATATTAGTATTTTGACCATGAGGTTAAAGGCCTTTTTTATCATAAAATAAAATATACTTTGTTTTTAAACTTTGCTCAATAAAGTACTTTTACGCTCAAGTAACTTCACCTACATATACATAAACAAGTGGTAAACAAACGTATTAAAATAGAAATACTAAAACTATAGTGGTGCAACAGAAGTCTGTAATACCCACTGGAATCTAATTCATACAAATTTTTAGAAAGCATAAATGGTTTCCTTTTGTCCAACTTACTAAGTTTTATACATTTGAATGCTTCGTAATAATATAGAATAAAATATGTTTTATATTACTGAATAAAAAATATGCTGGGTGAAACAGATTTAAAAGATCTTTTTTGCTGAACCTAGAAACCCTCAATCCCAACAGAATACTGTTAAATGCAAGTACACACCGTGATTCGGATCGTCCATCCACATTTTCCGTGTGATATTAAAATAATACAGTGTTCATTGCCCGAAGGCCATACTAAAAAATAAACCATATTTGAACCCAGCTACAAAAAAGTTCACTGAACTTAAATTAAAATATCTGTAAACATCTTTGCCATATGAAATATAATCTTTCAAGTCAAAAAAGAATAAAATACTTCAATCTGTATTAATGTCATTAATATTTAAAACGTGTGGATTTCGTTGGTTCATTTGTTCTATACATATAGATATATGCAGGATATGTTATCACTCCGCCTCGGATAATTTGTAGCCGCTGCAGTATCGTCGCTGCTGTAAGTCTATCAATGTGTTTTTCCGATCCCTTGGTGAAATCGAAAGGCCTGACTTAGTTAACAGTCTACACGCTGACTCACGTACCTTTGGCCAGACTTTCGCGACCCTTCTCTGGACTTTGCGGAAAACTTTGTCTGCGTCCGCTGTACTAGAACTATGTAGATTACTAGGCTTTTAAATACATTTAAAACATGCATTAGAGGTTGAAATTATACGTCCCGAGCTACAGTATAAGCAAATGACACCAGAGCCCTCGTTCGGCTTTCACTTTTTTGGATACTGCAGCTTCACATACATATGTATATACACGTATGATAGGCGCGTTATTATTAGGAGTTTCATAAAGCCATAACAGGAGTTTGTGGTTAAACGTTCCGTTGTGGTGCTATCTTTGTTGCTATCATAGTCATGTGTTTGTCATCATTTTTGAATTGTTTATGTAATTATGAAAATATACGTATTGCCTGAGTAACTGCAGCATGGCAGACGGGGCATTCAGGATCACTGCGCTCACAAATGCGGTTGGCACACTCCATGCAGAAGAGGTTATGGCCACATGGCACAAGGGCGGCGATCACCTCGCTCTCGAAGCACACGGAACAGTCCCGGCTGCCTTTACGGCTCGTTCCCGAGGAAGAGGAAGAGGAGGAAGAGGAAGATGATGAAGAAGAGGAGGATGCAGACGAATCTGAGGGCAACCCAGGGAGATGGGAAGCCATGCTGTTGTAGCCCGGGAAATTTAAGGAGCCTCCACCTGGATCGCTGCGTACCCTCCGGGCCAGTGGATGATCACTGATCCCACCCACATGATGAAGGGGCGGGGATAAACGAGGCTGGGTGGAGCAGTTCATCCCATTCAGCCGCCTCTGATTGGCCAGAATCCCGTTAGCGTTAGAGGAAGCATTGGAAGGGAATATAGAGGACGACGTAGCATTATTTGTTAAGCTCATGCTACGTTCGTACTGAGACCAAATCAAACCAGGTGCTGGGTCAAATCCGGGTGAGGAATCGAATGCGAGATCAGCACAGTCAGGCGATACAATCTCGCCGCCGTAAACAAATGAGTTGCCATTGATGTTCAGGTTGTTGTTGTTGTTATTGTTGTTGTAGCTCAGTGCAGGACTCGGCGGACTGTAATTGGTGCCGAAGTACGAGTCAGTGGAGGCGCTACCTAGAGAGCTGGAGCTGTCGTTGCGATAGCTGGCAAAGGGCTTGCGTCCGAGGCTGGGCGTGGCGCTGGCACTAGCACTAGCACTTGTTTTGCCCCATAGGCTGGCATGATGACTGCTGGCGCTAGCCGCATGCATTTCAAAGCCCACATCTGTGCCATTGGCATGGAAGTCATTATCATCAGCAGCACTGGGGAACTCGATCAGACCAGCACCTGTGCGCATAGCAATGTGTGCCTCAATCTCATCACGTGCTCGGTCCACATTCTCCGGCATGCCTGTTACCTCAAACACAGGCTCCTTGTCTCGGCTCGGGGTCACGATATAGGTGTGTGTCTGCTGTTGGATGCGCTTGATCGTGGCTCCTTTGGGTCCCACCACCAACCCGACGACACGGTATGGCACTCGCACCTGTATGGTAGTTTGACCTGGTAGGTTGGGCGGCCCAGGCACATTACCACTCCCATTCATGCTGCTGTTTTTGTTACGTGATGCTCGGATCATGGAGAAATGCTCAGCTGCTGAGATGATTTCCCTCCGCGCCATGGCTACGTCCTCCCTCCTGCCTGTCACTACAAACACGGGCTCCTCCCCTCGCACCGGAGTCTTAATGTAGGTGTTGGTCTTGGCACGCAGGGCTTTAATCTTGCAACCTAAATGTCAACAAATTAAAAAGAAAGAATTAAAACAAAAAGAATGAAAAAGAATGAAATGTTAGATGCTGGAACATGCTACACCGGGGCTGCATGATGTGACAAAAATGACATATTAGGATTGTATTACAACGCACATGATGACTATGTGTTGCAGTTAAACACATTAAAACAAAGTGTACTGTAAAGCTGTGAAGTGTCACAGTTAAACTGGCTTGCGTCAATTTGATCAAAATAGCCACAAAAATTTGGTTTCTTACAGTATTACGATATATTGTGCAGTCCTGTGGTACATACTGTAAGTGAACACGCCTTTCTACAGCAGCCAACCAAAGCACAGGACAAACAAAAGTAGCAGAAACAGACAAAGTGGTCAAGTAGAGCATGAAATGAATGTAAAAATATAAATATAAGATATATGGTATGTGATGAAATAAAAAACATGCTACATGCAAATGGTTGCAGGCTGCAGGCAGATGTGTGCTTTTAAATCTAAGAACAACGATTCACTTAGCTTTTGCACGCCATAAATTCAAACCACATGCTCAGCTACATGACACACAGTGGTCCAGGTCAAAAATAGCACAGAGGAAAAAAATCTGGATTTTCCCTGCTTTCACATTTTTGACCAGACAAGAAGGGAGTGCTTTTTGTCCACCATATGACTTAACTACAAACTGACAAGACAAGAAAATAACAACACTGCAGTTCCTAGAACCTGTGCATAAATTCCACCTAAATAGTGAGTCAGGGAGGAATCAAGAATGTTAAACCAGGAATATACAGACAAACTGGCACTGTCTGACCCATCTCAGACTAAGTAGGCTATCATTCTGGTCTGTTGTGTCTCAGCAACTCCACAGTCACCTTTTTATTTCGGGTGCAGAGTGAAGTGCACTTACTCAAAACAGGCTACTGTGTCAACATGGGAAAAAATAGAGTAGCCAATAATACTAATACTAATACTACTACTACTACTACTACTAATAATAATAATAATAATAATCCCAGTACTGTGCATTGTGGTATACATAGTGAAGCATCTGGCTCTCACAGGAGAATGTTTTTTTAAGCAATAAAGAGAAGTAAGGACGAATAACAATACAAAAAGAAAGTGAAGTCCCATGCATGGTGCGTTCTGGTTCAGTCTGATGTGTCACACAAGAAGCTGCAAAGCAACTCCCTTCCTTTTGTGAGACCAAAATAAAGTAAGACCATGCACCACACTACTGTGTGTGATTGCATGTAAATAATGACCCCCTTAAAGAGTGAATGCCATGCAAGGCACACCTTGCATATGCAGCATATATGCATATGGACTATTTATAATAATAATAATAATAATAATAATAATAATAATAATAATAATAATGCACATGGCTTCTAATGAGCCACGGTCATCTGAAACAACAAAAAAGGAGCACACCTTGTCTGCCCACGATCTCGGCCACATGCTCGGAGCTGGGCACAGGCACACACTCGGTCATGTTCACACTTTTCTTCCGGGGCTCGTTGTCGCACGCGGGGTTCTCGTCCAGGTCGAGCAGGGTGAGGTCCAGCGCGAGCTGCAGAGCTCTTTGGTCGTCCAGGGCGTCGACCCCCTGGCTGCTGCCGCTGCCATTCCTCTCCAGCTCGGGGAACAGGGAGCTAGGCATCTCGGGAAGAAGGGGGGGGGATTGATGTTACTGTTTTCTCGGCGGCTCTCCCTTGGATCAGCAACACCGGACAAAGGAGAGAATGAAGGGTGGGGATTGAAGAGGGAGAGACGAGAAGAGGAGGCTCTGGAAAGAAAAGCCCCTGATGCAAAAAAAATAAAAATAAAAAATAAAAAAATAAAAATCAGTGCTCTCTCCGTCTCTGGTCCTGGCAATAAAAAAAAAAGGGAAAGAAGCAGTGCAAATCCGAGCTCCCGATTTTATCCCCCCAGAAAGCGTATTCCGAAGGTACTGGGGGTTGTTGCGGTGCCGGCGGTGTACTAATCCTCCGACAGTGCCCCTCCCTGCGCTCAGCTCTTTTCCTGTTTTCTCTCTGAGTTTTTGCTGCAGACACACAGCAGCAGCGGCACTAAACTGGAAGGGGGGGATATGCTTGCATGACGTCACCGTCCGGGCGGCGAACGGAGGAAAAAAAGAGGCGGGGCTGATTTGCACAAAGCGAGCGGATTGGCGCGCGAGTGTGCGATGAGAAGCTGCTCCTGTTCTGCATGAACGGACCGGACTGAGGCAGTGTTGGTGCGGGGGCGGAGCAACGCGGCGTTTCATTTGCTTTCTGCGACCAGATTGGAGCGTCCGAGCTGCGACGCTTGTTTAATTTGCACATACACGAATGATTGGATGTTGGCTGTTTGTGATTTGCATAAAACAATACCATTTGATAGAGCCGGTGAAAGGGACGGAGCGCGTGTCGGACAGCCCCGCCCTCCTTTGTTGTCCCGTCAAAATCATTACACAGATTTTGTAAGGACATATTTTTTGTTGTTGTTGTTATCAAATGGTTATGTATCTTTTACGAACATTTCAGTGTATGTTTGTCAAACAGACCTAGCTGTAACTGTTTCATGTGTATCTATATATTAACATATTATTTGGAATTAAAATGGCTATTGTGTAACATCATGCCCGTTTACTTATATTGGCTTTTGTTCATCTATTAGGCTGATCGTTGTTGTTGTTGTTTTTGTTGTTGTTGTTGTTGTTGTTGTTGTTGTAACAGATCAGTTCAGGTTGTAAAAGAAGGTTATAGAGACTACAAATTCACAATACAGGCAACTGAAGTTAGGTATACAGTGTTGTAACTGGCCTGTAAACACACCTACTTAGTCCAATAGATTTGGTCATGACTATCTATCATTCTATGTAAAGTAAACATTTTCTAAGCAGCTCATTCAACTTTTCCAGTAAAATCAAAGTGTTTGGATATGTAATGATAGTGTCAGCTTCTGAGAATAAACATTCCATTCTGCTGGAATATTCAACAGCCAGGTTTTTATTTGTCTTGTAAAATCAAAAGTCATAATCCCATTCTCAGCATTGTTATTTAATAAAGAGTGACTAACAACTACATGCCCAGACATGCTTTGTCCTGGAGTTCAGTGTGTGTGTGGGTGTGTGTGTGTGTGTGTGTGTGTGTGTGTGTGTGTGTCTTTCTTTGTTTCTATCCATCCACTTCTCTTCCGACTCCTAAGAGGTAATTGCTATGGTCAAACACAGCTCATTTCCTTGGGATGTTGGCAGTCTGGGACATTGGGCAGTATTTACATGATCGTCACTCAATTGTGTGTGACGTCAAATGTTGAACAGCAACAAAGCAGAAATGATGCCATTTCAAGTTCTGTAGCCTCTGTTTGACTATAGTTACTAAGAAGAAAAACAATCATACGTCCACATTTTTTGTCCTTTGGTACTCAACAGTCTAGAAATTCAGACATGCAGTTCAGGCATGAATATAATAGAGTTATACCACGATACCTGAAAATGTTTTTGCAGTAGGTAATTTCTCTGTGTTTCATTTAGAGAATGATACACAACACTATCAAAAATGCAGCACCACAATATGAAAAACTGTCCTGAACTGATTTTTATTTCCAAAAATGACAAAAAAAAAAGGAACAAGGGGCATGAGTCCAGTGTGTAATTAGGTAATAGTCAGTCTAAGTAACAGTGGAATTGAATGATGTTGTAGAGTGATGTTGTAGAAGTACTGTTAATACACAACACAGCCAGAAAAGCAATTCAGTACATAATATTGTTGTTATATTGTTATACTGCCTGATCCTAGTTCAAAACAAGGCTAAGAAAATGACAAGCCTAGTCGTTCCATTTAAGTGACCCAAAAACTAAACCTGAACCCAAATACATAATACAATCAGTTCAATCAATACTCCTTTCAGACGAGTCTAGGCTCGACTGATTAAATATTAACAACACACTTAAGCAATGTATTCGTCGCCTGTATATGAGCTCTAGACGTCCGTGTTTCTTCCAGTAGTGCCTCATCTGGGTGCACAACTACCTTTTATAGCTCAGGAGGTGGTGTACGTGTGGGGGTGCTCTTCTTCTTTCACAAAGAAAATCTCAAACCAATTCAGTGGCACTGAAACGAGAAGCGGCTGCTTTGTCACCTCAAGCCCTGGGAAGAATAGCTATGCTAATTCGAACTGCCTTTCTAAACCTGAGATTATGCTCCAAGCTTCTCTTATTTAACACTCACCCCTTTTTCATGCTTTTTTAACCCCCTCTGCCTTCTTCTTTTTCCGTTGGAGCTGTATAGGGAAACATCTGGAAGGGCATTATGCAAACTCCACATGTACGATCTCGGAGCTGTTTACACAAGGCCATTCTGATTTGAGATTCGAGATAGAAAGTGCCTGCGTGTTACCACACTTGCATCATTATAGCGTGTCCTGTTGAGAGAGGGAAATAATATTTTATTGGGCACTTGTTATGCAACATTTGCCACTAAAATAGTTCCATATTCATACACACCTTTTTTTCTAAAGTAAATACTGAAACAAGTGCTTTTAAATATTTAATTGCTGGATGTAATTCCACCCTTTTCTACTCAAAGCAACAGACTAGTACTCATGTAACTATTTCTAAATATTAGCTTACATATCCAATAGCAATGAACAGCACTCCCAGTCTGTGGAAAACAAAGGGAGTTCAGCCTCTGTTACGGTTAACTGCCTTTCAGCCAGTGCCTCTCTCTCTCTCTCTCTCACACACACACACACACACACACACACACACACA
>JAOTRR010000004.1:10363064-10373970 GCA_028570945.1 Gogo arcuatus
CACACACACACACACACACACACACACACACACACACACACACACAAAGACAGGAAGACAGAGAGAGAAAGTGCTCACTTAGAGCAAAGGCTGTGTTTTGAGACAGATTGAGGAGCATGCAGGTCAGATATGAGCTTCCACTAAGTCCAGGCTGCGTTGATCGTCTGTTTGGGAGGCTTCCAGAGCAACAATAGCAGACCTAGTATTATAGTTCTAATGCAACATAAAAACATGGAATGTGGGTTTACTTAATGCAAAAGGAAGCAATTTAATGTTTTAAAAATCTGGTCAATTTTAAATACATGACATTTTCCTCACCAAGAATGCACTGGAGTGACGTTGAATACAGGTCATTTTCTACATGTATTACATCTTGACTAGATGTTATAATAAACATGGTTAACTTATCTACCATATCTTTAATGAAATTGTGAATTTTCACATTACACTTGCCACACTTTGTCACACTATGTGTAGCCATGTGTATGAAGCCCTTGTGATGTCTTGTGCTTTGCACTATAATCCTGGATGCACACTATTTCATCCCACTTAAGACTATTTGGTGTATATAGATGGCACAAAAAAGACATATATATTGTAGCATTGTTAAATGTCCAGTTTCTTAGTAGCATAACAAGAAGCATATTTTTTATCTTAAATTCAAGATAGAGAAAAAAAGAGGCTAACTGATAAAAGGAACATTTATGCAACCTTAAATGTAACTATAAATGGTTAAAATGTACCATGTGCCATTCAGAAATGTTACAAATAGTGGTAGAAGAGGAATACAACACTTTGGGACATAGTAGCCAGGCACTATTCATGACATAACTGCATGGTGTATATCTATGGTGTATAAAAATCATCTTTATATAAGGCCTTTTCATGCATATAAAACATACTTTCCAGTTTGTGCAAGAATCAATATTATTGGACAGTGGGTAACAAAAAATGTAACCAGAAAACTATTGAATTGTGACTATAATTATTACATTTATGTATAACTCATATGTATGCTTCATATACATTGTTCAGATGTATTGAATATCACCTTTTAACCTTTCCTTTAAACCTTAAACCTGAAAGGACAGAGAATGAGGTCATTGTAGTACACTACAACCACCAGAAGGGGGAGCGCTGCAAAGTAACCATGCAGCCAGAACAAAGACCATAAGCACCATGTCTGAGACAAAGACTTTTCCCCCCAAATAATCTGATCTTGGCACACACTCTCTGAGGGAAAACCATGCTGTCACCACTTACTGATCCTGGCTCCCAGGCATGTGCATCCCTCCCTCATCAAGGTCATTATGTAGGGCAGAAACATTTAGCTGTTCAGGTAACAGCTCAGGGGAACTTACAATTAAATCATAATGCTGTGATACAAAGAAGCTGGTTATTTAGGACTTCAGTGAGGAGAAGTATGGCAAGGGATAAGGCCACTTACATGACAAATCTAAACCAGATCACTTGCTTGTCCTTGAAGAATGTTCAGTCTGTAAAATTCTCTCTCTCTCTCTCTCTCTCTCTCTCTCTCTCTCTCTCTCTCGGTACATGTACAGTGTATATAAAAATGTCCACACACCCCTGTTAAAATCACAGCTTTTTGTGATGTAGAACATGAAACCAAGATTAATCACATCAGATCTTTTTCCAATGTAAGACATACTGTGATATAGCGACCCAAAATATTCAAGTGACAAACAAATAGAAATATTTTCAGAGAATAAAAAAAAGAAAAAAAAAAAAAACCCTAGCTGCATAAGTGTGCAAATCTTTTTGTAATGGAGCATGTGACTGTGCTTATTGTTAACCAATCACAAGCTCATGTTCAAAAGTAATTGAGTAATTATATCAATGATATTAAGTAATTATACCTGTCATCAATTAAGTGATTATGATTCATAAAAAATAAACATTATCTGTTACTGGTAGGATTTCCTTGACATCTCTGACTGCTGAAGCCATGGTCCACATAGAGCTTACAAAGCATGTATGGGATTTGTATATAAAGTACCTGTTTATTCATGCAATTATCCAATTATCATCCAATCATGTGGCAGCAGCACAATGAATAAAATCATGCAGATACAGGTCAAGAGCTTTAGTTAATATTCACATCAAACATCAGAATGCGGAAAAAATGTGATTTCTATGACTCTGACCATGGCATGATTGTTGGTGCCAAATGGACTGGTTTGAGTATTTCAGAAACTTTTGGTCTGGGATTTTCATGTACAACAGTCTCTAGAGGTTAAAGTGTGCACAAGCTCATTGAAACTGGACAAGTGAAGATTGGAAAAAGTGCAGGAGGTGTGTTGTGTTGATTGTTCAGTGGGAGTGGCTAAATATCAGGATTTGTTGCTCTAAATTCCAGTTAACAATGATGGTGTATACATTCTTTTTAGACATTTGTATTTACATTTTGATACTTAACATTTTGCATTTAGATCATATCTGGCACAAAATTAGCTTTGTAATTTCTATAATGAATTGTTTCACTGTGTTACATAAAAATAGCACCATATTGTATTGCATTGAATCACTAGCTGCTGTAAATGTATCATTTATCATGATGTGTATTTTATCTATCTAAAAGGAGATATATAAACTTGTAGAGTATTGGAAGCAGCCTTGTGTCTTTTTTTAAAAATCAGTTTAATAGTTGGCAATTCTGGGACTAGCAGAACCAGCAGTACAGGTCCGTGTCATGAATTACTGCTATTCTTTTGTGTAATGTGTAAAACCCATGTGAGCAGGACTGTCCTCAGCTTTTCTATCCTGCATGTCTATTAGTCCAAGCTTTAAATTAACCCTGGTTTTAATGGTTTTTAAGATTTTTAGGGTTGCCGGTTTTATAGCCCTTTCAGCACTTAAAGCTCTCGTAATAGTACAAAGGGGCAGGTGGGTATAGTGGCTCACCTTTCCCATTTATTGAATTTAGACAGCAGGGTGACTGCTCAAATGAATGGTTCTCTTTTTTCCCCGTAATGGCCCGAGCTGCACTTCAAACACGAGCTGGGTTAGACCAGCAGTGAAGCCAGGTTCTTTTAATGATGAGAAACATACATGCTTTGAGTGTGTCTCTCATATACACAGGGACATGTGTGTGGTTGTTTCTGGACTGATATGGTCAGATATGGCCCCATAATTGCCACCAGTGAATCACACAGTGGAATAGATAGCATCTCTGGAGGCTACAGGAAGCTCCATTAAAGCCAATCCCTGTTATGATTATAGCTTGAGCATAAAAGCCAAGAGCTGATATTTTTGTACATGATAGTGAGTCAGAGAGAGAGAGAGAGAAAGAGAGAGAGAGAGAGAGAGAGAGAGAGAGAGAGAGAGAGAGAGAGAATTTCGAGCAACTCAGCCATGAATGAATTGTAAATGTTGCATAGGTTGTAATAGAAAATGGAATTAGTTGTATTATTTTTGAAGTTTTAATACTGTCAGATTGAATGGCATAACTAGCAAATAGCAAAGAACTGCAAGGTCCATTTATCAATGATGTGTATATTTTCTTCTAAGACAGTGCAATGTATGAAGGAAAATTTGCATCAGCCAGCAATTCAATATGATAGAATGTGATTTAGTATTGAACAAACGTTTTGTTGTTTTTTTTGAGAAAAATAGTGTTCCATTTGAATAGTGGAAAACCATGTCTCAAGCATTGGGAGAGAGAGATACAGAAGCCATACCTTCTTCACCTTAAATGACAGACACAGAGGACACACCTCCTTCACTTGGAAAGACAGACACGGAAGCCACACCTCTTTTACTGGGACAGGTCACCCTGACCCTCTTAATGTAAAAAAGAGCTAACAAAAGCTAACCTGAAGCAACACTGAGATGATTTTTAAGAAATGTTCAGCTAGCTAACATGACCTAACTTAGCAGGATTTCTGAGAGGATGTAAGCCAAATACCAAAATGCTCATAATCCTCACTGCTCAAGTGAGCTAGCCATAACTAAACAGGACAATCTGACAAAACCTCACCTCTTCGTCAAGTGCACAAACCACCCTGAAACTCCTTCAGAAGGCTAGCTAGCTTATATGGCTATGTTCATATTATCAGGCTGAAGTGATGCAAATATGATTTTTTTTTTTTTGCCTTAATCTGATTTTTTCAGGGCTGTGTAGACACAGAAATCTGATCTTTTCAAATCAGATTTGAGTCACTTTCGTATGTGGTCCTAGATCAGATATGTATCTGATTCGTGGCTATGTGACATGAATGAGAACAGTCAGATCAGAATTCATGTGGCTTTTTGCCTATACACAAGCGTTAAACGCTGTCTTTATCAGCCAGCACCAGCAGTGTGGCAAAACAGCAATGGAGGAGAGCTACAAGAGCTGCAAAAACAGCAAAAGCTAGCAGTCTGGCTTTTTTTCACCTTCTCAACCTGGTCATGTACAGCTGACGAATTGTTTGCCGTCCTCGAGAGTAAAATGTGATACGTACATTAACTACTAGTCCGTCCATTTTGTTGGTTTTAATATTATGAGTCATCTCAAAAATATGACATTTTTGTTGTTGGTGATGTAGATGACTCATGCAAAAATGTACCAATGTGCACGTGTGCCATTTCGGAGGACAATTGCATTCACATTACAGTTAGATTGAGGTCACTTGTAATTATGAATGTGAACCGTCAAGACAGGAAAATCTGATCTGAGCAAAGAATCGGAATTGAACAATGAGGCTTGTAATGTGAACGTAGCCTATGTTGCTCATTTTAAAGCTTAACAATTAAACACAGTATGTTACCAGAAAAGTAGTAAATCATATGTGAAAAAGCCAGAGTATTGTTTTCTAGTTAGCTTTACTTAAGTTACAGCAGTTTGTGTCAGTGCTGGCTAAGGCACTAATATATTATCCATATTACTCTGCATCATTTCATATTTCTACAGTGTTTGTATTAACTGTCTCTATAATAACTTGTCTGTAAATGTGCACTTCTTCGAATCTGTAATTACAACATTACATAATTTAGTGTCCTGCACTTTCAGTTTTTCAAAGGAAAAATCAACTGCAACTCAAGACATGAACTAACAGCACAGAGCAAAAGTAGCATCCCTTTAGATCCACTGAATCGCCATCACTTTCCTGTTCTGAATCGATGCAGCATTATTGAAAACACTGAGACCAACTAGTATCGGTCAGTCTGAAAACAATTACCATCTAAAATTGTGCGACTGAACAGCGCTGTAATGTGAAAAGAGGACAAATCCTGATTTAAATGCACTGGTAGCAGTATTGCAGACAAGGAAATGGGAGGTGCCAAAAGGGCCTTTGGCAATGTGTGTAATGAAGTTGTCACTCACAGGTGTGTAGTTACAAAGACCATATAAAAATGTCTCATGTCACTGCAAAATCAATAACCAGAGACTTCAGCAACAACACTGAACTGAAATGAAGCACTTCCACAAGCCCTGATTCAGATGTCCAGAGAGAGAGAGAGAGAGAGAGGGAGAGAGAAAACTAAGCAAACAAATACAGACATGTAATAAGTGGCCATAGAGTGGTTTTTGATGCTAGACTTGACATTGTTGTCCTGTAATGATCCACTTTCAGAAAGCTTTGCCAAATAACAATCTCCTCGATCTGTTCCGCCATGTTCCACCATTCTTTGAGCACTTTATCTCCAACCTCTCTCAGTCCTCCCATCCACCCCTTGCTCTCCCTCATTCTATTTCACCTCTCCTCCACCCCAAAATAAACTCAACCATAGAGAACACCATGTTATCAGGACAACAATGAGGTGAGTGTATGTTAGAGGGTCTATGAGTGAGAGTGAGTCCGCTTGATCACAATCCACATGGGCATGGTGAGCATGAGCTGGAGTGTGATTAGCAGAACCAAATGAAATACACAAAAGTCAAGTCAAGTCAACTTTATTGTCAATTCTTCCATATGTACAGGACATAGACCAACAACAAAGGAACATAAAATTTGCAATTAGTTGATTAGATTATACTTGAACTCTCCTTTTTGTCACTAGGCTAAATCAAGATGTGCTTTCTAATCAGGTCTGTTACACACAGTTTCATTCCTAGTCAGACCTGATCAGAAAGCACATCTTGATTTAGCCTAGTGACAAAAAGGAGAGCTCAAGTATAACCTAATCAACTAATCGCAAATGTAATATTATTACATCAGAACCTTTCCATTTAAATATCTTGATGTTCTGCTTAACATAGAATAGTGGTTTTAATCTCACAAATATATATGATAGTTCAGAAGCCAAAAACACTGGCTAAGCTAGTCAGTTAGCTAAACACTGAAAATAGTTACTTTAGATAACATCTTCTCTAGCAGCTATCTGATGTTAAGCAGCTAGGCAGGTTTATTAGCTAACATCAGGTTACCGGTTTTTTGTTATTATACTCCTTAGACAGATAGCTAATATTGGATAATTCTGTTTTATGCAAATTTGCTTGCACCTACTAGCAAGCAGCTAATCTATTGTGTAATTAAAACCAGTTAAGCTAAATAATGTTCGGTGCACTATGATGGTGACATCATATGAAAAAGTTTCCAATTAGCTGATTACATTTCCCTCAAGCTCCACCCTTTTTGACTCGGAACAATAAGGACATGCTGATCAAAAAAGGTCAGTGCAGATATTAAACAGCCCAGAGAGCCAAGAACTATATATACTGAAATGTAAACAGTCTGTGTGACTACACCTCAGAGTTACATTAAGATCCATAAATGTTTATGTCTCCAAATGAACATTATGTGGTGGCTGAGATAGTGTGTTGAAGCGAAGATGTTTTATGTCTGAGGATTATGCATGTCTTCTTTAGCAATATAGGACACACACACACACACACCACACACACCACACACACACTGCCCTTTGTCTGTTTCGCCCCATTCCTCCTACTCAGATGCATCTCGTCCAGGTTGTTTGGAGAGCAGCGCTTTATGAAATCCATCGTAGCCACTAAGAAGGAGAAGGGCAAATTTGGATATATAAACATTCCTTTCCTTTCATTAGTCCTCAGGAAAAAAGCATGGGGAGGAGGGTGAGGTAAAAGAGTGAGAGAGAGAAAGAGAGAGCAAGAGAGAGAGGACTGTCTACAGAGTGGAACACAGGATCTCTCTCTCTCTCTCTCTCTCTCTCTCTCTCGTTCTCTTTGTGGTATTTGGCCAGGAACCATGAGAAGGTGTGTGGGTGGAGGGCCTGGATCCATCAGGGAGAAGACAGGAGTCTTTCTTTCCCTCTCCCCCTCTCTCTATCTCTCCCGCTCCCCCTGTTTCTCTCTCCATGTCTCTTACTCTCTGTGGTAATTGAGAAGTTGCCTGGCTGGGACTCAGCCCAGATGGAAATCATTCTGGCATGGGGGAAAAAAGAGAGGACGAGAGAACAAGAGAGAAACAGAGGGAGAGAGAGCTGAGCCCAAACTGATGTCCTTGGCTCCTAATTGAACACAATCTTACAGATCTCGCGACTGCTGCAATGACTCAACCTTGATCATTATAAATTTACAAGGAGTCCATGGTTAGGAAATCTCACAATTTAACAAAGCACTTTTTGAAGACGCTATCAGTGCCGTTATGAATCAGACGAGCCCTGTTTTTTGGTGTGTTACTCCATCAACCACACTATAATCTGATTCAGTACATATAGGTAGGTACATATGGCAGATGCTTTATTCAGAGTGACTTATCAGTGAAGCAGAAACTAATCAAAGCATAGAGATAAGCAGTTCAGGGTTAACCTTGTGTTCACACCAGAAGTGATTTTTATCCTCACATTATGATCAACGTTCAGTCATCACAGCAGTTCAGGTATTTTATTTTTTCACTGATGTGTGTCACACTTCTCTTTATCAATACTCAAGAAACCAATCTGATTCCCATACAGCTATAGATGGGTGACAAATTTAAAAAAAACACTATTATGCTATGCAAGACATTTTTGGTGAGGTTTAAAGGGAAGAGTCACTCCAAATCAATTCAATGTCCTTCTGAGTGATCATCTTTATCTTATGATGAAACATTTCTATCATGGGATCTCTTCCAGGATAACACAGGGCACAAGGCTTAGTGAATGGTTTGATAAATATGAAAATGGTGTAAATCATATACTATGGCCTTCACAGTCACCAGATCTTGACCCAGTTGAACACTTATGGGAGATTTTGGAGGCAGCACTCTCCACCAGCATCATCAAAACACCAAATGAGAGAATATCTTTAGGAGATATGGTTTCCATCTATCCAGTATAGTTCCACATACTTGAGGCCTTTTTACACAGATATTCCATAATATTGGCATAAAGAATACACCTCAATATTCCGGCTTTAGTGATTTACATTTGATAAAGCCGGCATGCAGCCATGCCACTGTGTGTTTTTATATTGCGAGCCAGCATTTTGCAACCAGAGGTGTGACATGTCATAACGGATTGTCAGCGTCTAGTGTGATGAATCTACACGTTGGAAATGTGAATACCCCAAGCATACTGGCATTGCTTTGAAAACAACGGTGGTGAACTGAGTGTTGGGGTGCTTTTGTGACTGAAAACTGTGCTCACAAACAGAGAGAGAGAGAGAGAGAGAGAGAGAGAGAATACAAGTGAAAGGTAACAAGGAAGAGAGGAGTGGAGAGACTCATGCAAGCAACATGTTTGTGGATCAGAAATATTTTGGAAGAGAAAGTGAAGAGAAGGAGGAAGCAATTTGAGGCAGAAAAGCATGTCGACCTTAGACGCTGTAGACAGAGACATTTAAATTCGCACTGGTCTCGGAAAGAAGAATATCAATGTCAAAAACATCACATCCCTGTCCCGCCGTGCCGGCTGTCCCTTTTACACAGACGTCGATTCCAGTTCTGTTACTACCAATCATTCTGGCTCAGAGGCAGAACAACACAGACCCTCCGTTCCGTATTTGGACGTTTTATACAGAACACGAGGTAGAATAAAGGCCCAAGGTTCCCGCCCTGAACAGGCTGTGGGAAAGAGGCTTTGAAGAACCTATACTGAGGTCCACTGAAGCTGTTCTGGTTATAAGAACCTGGTTATGACATTTTATGTTGGTTTTATCTTTAATTTGTCAGCATTCTATTGATTTAATAATTGTAATTAATAAGCTACTTAGGAAGAATTCATGCTCCAGTGTTCATATGGTGATTTAAGTGAACTAGTTTGCTTTATTTTATAGTCCATTACAGGTTGTTACAGGTTTCCAGTTTCTCTCTAATTAAGCTCACCCAAAATCCAGAATTTTTCTCCAAGAGTAACTGTTAAAAATATTTAATGCAGTAAAGTCATAAATGTCAACAAATCTCTTCCTTAACTAGCAGCTATCCAACAGGAACCAGAGATGTTGTTGGACATTGCTTCAAAGTGGGGAATAATGATTTGTCCTAAATCTTACTCCTGTTGATGACTGCCATATTGCTTCACTCCTCATTTGAAAAATGAACCTCTGTTCAACTTTATGACGTCGCCCTGCTCACTCTGCCAATATCTGCTCTGCTTCTTGTCATAAATCAACACAGACTGAAAATAAATTACTTCCACTGACCTTGCGTGTGAATGCAGTGTAAAAGTCTTCCTAAAGAAGCCGGCATTTGCAATTCTGGGCTTGAAACTCAGAAACGTCTGGTCACTAGGCTAGTACTTTAACCTTAGCTTAAGCCACCACTGCTGCCTCAATAGATAGATTCAATGCTGGAGAATGTCCAGACAATATTAAATTACACCTTAAAAGAAGGTGGCCTATAACTACAGAGGAGATCAGTCTACAGCTGACTTTACACTGCATTATTTTCAGCGGGGTTTTGCCATCTCACAGCATGAAATAATTATTTGGTCGTTCTTTGGTCTTGCTTACATTGAACAATATATATGTTTATGCAACCCTATTTTCTAAAGTAGTTTGCTTTATTCACAGATCTATCACTAGAAGATCTTCATTGCATAATCTGACATGGAGAGCATATGTTATCACACAGCCTGTCAGAATTTGGCCAATATTTTATTGGGATCATCTTGTACAGCATGACAAGTAATAATCTTTAAATACATTACATATTGTAAAACAAGCTTAGCAGAGCTGGTCTCAGATATCATCTTGTCCATATGGTGTATGTTACAGTGGTTAAAGTCACTTATGCTAATGATTTAGCTATAGATAAAAGACCTTGAAATGTGTGCTTGACCAATCAACAATATTCAGAATGGCAAGTTCAACCTCAGTCATTTCACAGAAATTACCTACACTGGAGCAGAGATTTAAAAAGGTTTTTGGAAGTAAAATCAACCTTTCAGGCTGAGTTCCAGGGAAAATATTCCTGTAGTGTGGGTATATGCCTCCTGTGATTAAAAACCCAGGATTTTTTTTTAATGTTCCTACACATTTCAGTGATGTCAGGCACATGTAAAATCACTCACTCTCTAGCAGACTAAGATTATAAAAAGTATTTACTCAATTATTTTTTTATTTGTAAAAAAATATTTATTATTTACTTGCTGAAAACTAATGAAATTTGCCGAGCAAAAAAACAGCTTCCTTTATTGAGAAAAGGGCAAGGAATAGAACTATGTGTTAGTCACACTTTCACCAAACCATTTGCCTCATATTAGCTAACACTATATTTTATCCAAAATCATCTGATTGTTGCTCCCTGGCAAGCAAGAAATAAATAAATAAATAAATAAATAGATAGTGAAAATCTAGTGTGACTGTTGCTTTAATCTAAGAACCATGTCTGAAAAATCATAAGTTTATGAAGTACAGCTACATGTCATTTTTATAGGCATCATTAAATCTTTGCTCATATTTCATGCATGTACAGTACCAGTCAAAAGCTTGGACACACCTTCTAATTCACCGGTTTTTCTTTATTTTTATTAATTAAAAGACACTTTATGTCTTAAAGTAATGATG
>JAOTRR010000004.1:10409071-10421175 GCA_028570945.1 Gogo arcuatus
ATCATGGCAATTGTAGTCCACAGCCATCACAGCAAAACTGTAGCAAAACTGTAGGTGTTCAGAGCCATCTTTGAAGTGTGTCTTTCGACTGTCCATATGGGACAGTCATAATCATAATTTTCAGATTATCGTATAATCATTTTAGAGCTGTACCAGAATTGTACCATTAGCTAGCTGGACCAGATTTAGGCAAGTGCAATATAATGATATTATCTCTATATGCTATTACGCTGCCATGATATCCAGTGACATTTATTCTGATTATTATACAGTATCTTACTACCCCACCCACTAAACCTTTATGCATTTTATATAGGAGCTCCATGATTTAAAATCGTAGTACACTAGTATGAGTTATCACTCAAAAGTACATCAAATGTGCAGCCATTTTCTCCCCAATAAAACAGATGATGAGCCACATATTAATCTGGAAAGATCTAGGTAGTTTTTTTTTTTTTTTAACTCGCCGATATTACCTGACACTTCATGGAAGTCCCGCCCCTTTCCTCAAAATCGTACATGTTTACGACTCACATGGGTTTCTTTGCTTTCTGTCAAGGTCACTGGAGACTGTGATGGTTTTGAGTTCATTAATGGTGAAATAAAAGCTATCAGTGTGTTTTACTTAGCTAATATTAGACACGTATATATTTAACATCAATGAAATATTTTTAATTAAGGATGCAACTGAAACATTTCAGGCAAGAATGGTCAAAAATGGCACTTTCATTTTTTGGCCAAAAGAGAAAAAAGCAGGAAGACCCAAAAAGATTAAAACAGGCCTACAACAAAGTGATAAATCTAACACCTTACAAATAATTAAGTAATTGTTAATGGTGATTATAATTAGAAAGTGATTAATAATGCTGTTTCGCTTTTTCTTAAAACCTGCTTTCTCCTGTGCCAGTCACTGCAGATGTTTATTAAGGGGGAAAAAAAAAACCCTTTGATCAGTATCAACAATGAAAATCTTGCCCATGTGGACATTAGACAAGCGATTTAGAAACGGATTAAATTGAAAATGCACCGTTATGTTTTTGTTACTGTTTATTGCATATTACTGCAAAATCACCTAAATATCCCCCATCCAGCTGAGTTTTAGTGATTGCCACTACAGCTCCTGACTGCACAGCTGGTGGGATTATTACACGTCACCTACTCTCCTTAATCCTACAATGGTGGAACGGCTATTTTCCTGTCTTTTTTTTTTAGGCTATCGGTTCTGGATGATTACTTCATCTATCGTTATACATTAAAATGGAAAATTGCAAGCGGGGAAAAAATCAATATTGCACAAGCCTAGACAGAGCGGTACCATTAGACAGCTAACTATAGTTTTGACATGATACAGAAACATTGACGAAACTGAGCAAAATATAGAAGAGTGGACAGTGAATCTGTTATATAACTCTACTATTAGTATAACACTCCATCACCCTAGATTTAAACATGAATGAAAATGAAGCCACTAGTCACACTCCAATAACACATTTACACCAGTGAGGCGTAGGTGCAACGCTAAAGTTCTAACAACACCGATAACGGCCTAAAACTTTGTTGCAATTAAAGGACGAACTGTTCCATATCTGCTGCTGAGTAGATATCACCGAGTCTTTTACATTGCGCACAAATGTTCAAAGAGGCATTGTTGAATTATTAATTAATGTCACCTTTCACACATGGGGTTAAAGTTGCTCTAAGGGTAGGGGTTCTCTTAGGGCAGGATCCCTTAACAGCTCCTTTTTCACTCAGCAGACAAACCCTGCCTTTGTTCATGGACCTGGGGCTCTGACATCACCTCATCTGAACATGACTGACTCACAGCAGCTTCCAATTATGGAGCAGGGAGCACTGCTTCCTGTGTGTATGTGACATGTGATTTCCTCCCTAAAGACCTAGCTAAGCAATGTGGGTTTGGAAACATTTTACAAACACGATTGACTAACTATCATGGGAGGATGGATGAAAAAAAAAATGAAAAAGAGGACAGAAAAAATAAATAAAACTGGTCTATGGTTAGTGTGTACTGTGTAGTTATGAATATTGCTATAGAACAGCAAAACATAAGTACAATTTGTAGGTGAGTTATGACAGAAAATAAGTTTTATCTTGTGATAATGTGGCATCTACCTACTAAACATTTGTGTGGACACCTGATTAACTAAAGGTTTTATGTGTTTAAATGAGCACAAAATGATTGTTGAAAAATAAATATATAAATAATAACATCCAAAATGGCACCTTACAAATGAGAAAAAATAAGTCTGTTTGCACCTTTGCCTTAAAAAAAAAAAAGAAAAACAAAACAAAAACAACAAAAAAAAGAAAAATACATGGAGCAATTTCTATAAGTATACAATAAAAGTCACTACAAATAGCAACTGAAGGGCAGGTATTACGTTTGTCGAAGTCCATCTGAAGAAACAATAAAGCTACTATTTTAATAATTTTCTCAAAATTGTCTAAAAATAATGAGATTTTGTCTTAATGATATTATGACTTAATATTCCTATGGTAAAGTTGGTTTTGTTATTAGATATTAGCTGCATGTAAGCTCAGCAATGTAATATGGAAATAAAATGAAGTCAGCTGACTGCCTGAATGTACTAACTGACCAGGTTATCCCATCAATGGCTTTTTTTCTTCCCTGATGGCACGGGCATATTCCAGGACGACAATGCCATGATTCATTGGACTCAAATTGTGAAAAAGTAGCTCAGGGAGCATGAGGAATCATTTTCACACATGAATTGGCCACCACAGAGTCCTGACCTTAACCCTATTTAAAGTCTTTGGGATGTGCTGGAGAAGACTTTATGAAGTGGTTTGACTCTCCCGTTGTCAATACAAGATCTCAGTGAAAAATTAACGCAACTCTGGATGGAAATAAATGACGTTGCATAAGGTCGCCGAAACAATGACATGGGGAATGTGTCTCATAATCAAAGCTAAAGGCAGTCCAATGAAATATTAGTGTGTGTGACTTTTTTTGGCCTATGCATGCTTACCATTTCATTTTTTTGTTGTTGGGTAAGTAAACAAAGATCCATCATCTAAATAAATACACATTATTGAATTTTCATGATTAACATTGTAGATGTTGTTTATTTCAAAGACATTCTATATAGGTCAACATACTGTTCTGGGTGTTTAATCAACTGCACGTTACTCTATTGAACCTTACTTTTGTCTGAATAACTATGTATTTAGTCTGGTTAATTAAAACTGTTGTGTTTTTTGTGTAGAACTAGGATCCTGGACTAGGACCATCAAAGTGAATCTGTCACTTATGAGAAGTTACCTTCCGTCGACTACAAATGTACCAAGGGAAAGCATGCTCCAAACAAGAGTATGAAAAACCCTGCTTTTTGACATTTCACCTCTCTGACCATGAATACACATGGAAGTTGTGTTGCTGCAATGTATCCCTCACACACAGCAAACATGAGATTGAAAGCACATGTGCTGGAACACAGTAAGTAGTATAATAACATTTCGACATATGGATGATATTACACAATGCAAAAAAAAAAGGTATGATCCAAAAAATAAAACAAAAGCATTCTCTAGATCAACTGTTTAGCTATGCTTGTGGTGAAAGCCAATGTTTTCAATGTGGCTTGTGGCAATTAAGTGACAGTCTGGACACATGATGTTCCATCCAGAACAAAGTGACTTAATTTTACTTAATTTGACTCTTAATGTCTTTCTAGTGGAGCTGTAGTTTTGTAGTTTCGCTAATTTACACCTGTAGTAACTGTAAATATAAGGCCTTACCTGTCTATTTTCTGCATTAAATAGAATTTGTCATTTTGTCTTACTTTCATACACTGTGGTTCTTTTTACAGTGTTTAGTGGTGCACGTTGGAGCTCCTGTATGGTTTTGGGTGTTGGGAATCAGGAGAGGTGATTTTTCATCAAAATGCATATGTTTATACAGATGGCATGACAAAAACTAAAGGAAAAATCCACCCTATAACACATTTAATATGTTTATATTGAACTATTTGTGATGTGTTTAACAAGTCTGGTGCTAATTTGTTGAAGTTGCAGATTGATTATTCCCATAAGAAGTTACTGGATGTGTGCTGTGCTGATGTCACAGGGGGGATTGTTATTGTAGTTACAATGGTGCAAATGGTGATTAATAGGAGAAAAATAATTCAGTGATCTCAAACATAATGGATAACAGCCATGTTTTGCTGTTAGCTCCTGAAAAGAAAAGAGCTTTTTTTTCCTCACTCAGCATTGAATGAGAAACCAACTAGGACACTGAACCAGCAACGCTCAATGTCATATTAATGAGAAATCCAACATAAGAGTAGTGGAGACAGCAAACATTGGGTGTTAGGGGGCCTGGCTGACAACCAACTCAGCTAGGCCAGTTACTGAAACATCAAGCATGATGGCTCTGATCGAGGACACCAGCATTAGCATGACCACTGAAGCTTTGGGATCTTATCTGTTTGTGCAGAATGTACAGGTATGGAGGTGAGAGAGAGGGATGGACTAAATGACTAAAGCACTGCTGCATCATGCTCTTTGGATAGAGATGAAAGGCTTAATATTGGATGCCACTGAAGCTCACATGTTAATTGATAATGATATGCAAGTCATTCAGCATGAATTTTTCCTTTAAATGCTGTAGTGTTTTGCTTACCTAAGACCTCCGCTGTAGCCATGATCTCACAGGTGTACATGGCAGCCATGAGGCGCTGTGGTTTTGCCTGAAAGGCATATCTGCATGCCTCTTTCATGGAAGCAATGAGTTGACCTGAAAACGGCCCGTAGCAGTCGGCCATGTCTCGACGCCTGCTCTGTGTCTCACTGTCTTCTCCAAGCTCACGTTCATTATTATTTGCCTCCAAACTCTGCTGAGAAATAGAGTCATCCTCGGAGTCCTTCTGCACTGTCTGAGATGGGATTTTCATGTCCCAGCTCTCCACGGAGAAGCAGACACCCATCAGCGGCTCCTCACACATGGGGCCTGAAAGTGTGGCCAACTGGAACCCACTACCGATGCTGTTATCAAAATCTCGCAGAATGGCACCTTCGCTTTTCTCCTTCTCTAAATTGAGAAACTGCCACACCGAAGGTCTTTGGTATCCCTCAACACTGTTCAGAAGAATGTTGGGGCCGTAGCGGCGCGGTCCAAAAGCCCAGATTCGCTCCACTGCATTCCTCCACTTGTGGCCCTGAAGGTGCTTTTCTAATTCAGCCTTTAAATCACGGATTTCCTCCAGAGTTTTTGAACTAATCTCTAAAGCTTTGCCCTCTCGTGCCAGCAGGTTGAAGTGCTCCATGGTCCGGATGAGCTCTGCGTTCTTCTCCAGCAGCCTGGTCACTTCCTCAGGTAGAGGAACAGCCCGAACTCCGATTGTGGCCATTTTGTTAGGGGTGGTGAGGGTCACCTGGCCACTTGAATCTATCTGGACCCCTTCTGGGAGTTTGGTTTGCTCCTCTTTGGTTTGATGGATCACTGCGACCTTCTGCTGGTGTCCAAGCTCCTCGTTCACCATGTCCACTTTAGGTGGGCGGATCACAGTCTCACGGAATGGGATGATGGGAGCAGAGGCGCTGATCTCAATTTTGGCAAACCTGTACAGAAAATCATAAATGGATAACCATGCTACTAAAAAAGTGAATAAGAAAATGAGAAGATGCAACCCAGTATCTTCAGCTTCCCTAGTTTGGGTTTATAGTTGTTTGCAATTCAAATATTTGGCTATATATAATTTAGTCAAAGAATTTTTAAGTCTTGTTTGAAAAGACTTTGGAAGATCTTGAACACAGGTCCCACCCCTATCCCTTTAACAGGAAGAATTAATTTAGTTCACTTATTATGTGAATATTCTCTCTAAATCTTTATTTCTTTTCCAGCATATCCCTGTTGATATCTCTGAATCATATTTTTGTATTTTCTACCAATATAGTATATGGAACAAGAAAATACTCCAAATTTGGAAAACCATTTTTGAAGTAGTCAAGAGAGGTGGAGGCTCCAAATCTATCTTCCAATAATTTTCCACACTCTCATTAAATAAACAATAAAGATATACAACGGATGGGATATTCTTTTGACTGCCTGGGCACTCAATATGAATTGCCCCACACTCAAGTTTTTGATTTTGTATTTGATTTGTACTTTTTACTTTCAGAACACATTTGATTTTCCCAATAAACTTAAAACATCACATCTAGAAACATTATTTTTTTTAAGCCAGCAACTAGAGGTGTAATTTTATATATTTACAAATTTCTCTCACTTCAGTTTTGTGCTCCCTTAGCCTACATTAAGGCTGGGTCTTCATAAGTCTAAATCCAAATGAGTTAGGATGTTCCCCAGCATTAACCCACAAAATGTACTTTAGCAAGCATGTAGAATGTAATAAACACTATTAATATGTGATAAAAAAATAAAAGAATATTGGTAGACTGTGACATGGATGAAGCAGAATTAGCAACAACAGACCTAATAATAACGAAGTCATTATTCCAGTAAACTGGACCCGGAGAACTATAGCAGCAAAAATATGAGAAAAGGTTATTACTGGCCAACTGGAATGGCTAAGCTCTGTCTCTTCTGCAAGCACTGGTGGTGTATGAAAAACTAATTTACAACAGAGTGCTCAGGCTGAAAATATTCAAACATCCATTCATCTCGAACGCTCTCTGGGTAAACACAAATTGCAAACACAAACACCTGATGGCTGCTATGATAAATAACCAATGCAGTCTGCTAACCAATGGCAACATGAAGCAAGAAAACATGGATGTAACATGGACCCACAAAATGTACTTTAGCAAGCATGTAGAATGTAATAAACACTATTAATATGTGATAAAAAAATAAAAGAATATTGGTAGACTGTGACATGGATGAAGCAGAATTAGCAACAACAGACCTAATAATAACGAAGTCATTATTCCAGTAAACTGGACCCGGAGAACTATACCAGCAAAAATATGAGAAATGGACACAAATGTACACAAGTGCCATAATCTTAAATAGATTTTGCATTACTGTTGCACACAAAATCCATGCATTAGCTGAATGGTTAAGGATTTATCAAAATCACATGGCTTGTTTCTAAACAATTTAAATGCAAGGCAGCATCCGAGCGGGAGAGTTGGAGAACAAATGTGGAGGCCCTGTGCGCCGTTCGGCACAAGGAGGATAGGTGAGGTGAGGTGAATCCACCTAATGATGCGTTTGGGAATTGGGAGAAAACCTTAGAACCAGGAGGAAACCCAGCAGGGACACGGAGAACAAATGAAACTCTACACAGACAGTTTACCCAAGCTCAGGTCTGAACAGGAGAACTGAACATGGAGCTCTGCCCCCATGCCACCATTCTTGGAAAAATGACCCATTTAAAATTGCTACCAAAATGGACTAATGCCAAAAAGAGGGGTCAATGCCTTAGAAATCCAAAATGTGTGCAGTATAGGGGCAAAAAAAGTATCAAGAATGGCTAGTTTTTGTAAACTTGAACCAAAAGATGAAGCTGGTGGTATAACATTTCCTCAATCTCTTATTTCCACTCCCACTAGTGCCTACACACCTGCCCATCAGGATGATCCCCGAGCCTGAGAATGTCTTTTGGTCTTCCATTTAACAACTGCATTGCAATAAACTGTACAGCAATGACCTGGGTCAGTGGGACAGAATATGGCTAAGTAGTGAATAGAACATGAGTGTTATGTCATGAACAGTTGGCCAGACTGATTACTAATTGGTCAACTGGAGCAGAAGGCTGACTGCGATTGCAGTTTTCCCCCGGAAATATCCCATAATCCATTTAGACGCAGACAGTCACTGAGCAGGTTGGGGAGCTGATAATCCTGCAGAGACTGTTTACTCAAAACGTCCAGTGAGCAAAGAGGAGAACTGAGCACATAGAGTCGGCTGACAGCTCTCTGGATTAGCATTTCACAAAGTAGTTTTTTTCTCTCTCTTTCTCTCATCTGCCTGTCTTCCAATCTTATATATTTTTTTTTATCAAGTCACTCAATTTCTTTCCATCTTTCACCTACTTATTAATGGTTAGCATAAAAGGGATTTCTAGAAACACTTCTAATATTTTTCTCCATTTCAAAGTCTTTCTTTCTTTCTTTCTTTTTCATCTGTCTTCTTGATTGTGTGCATCATTCACAGCCATCCAAATTGCCCTAGTAACTATAAAATACAGACTAAACCTAAGCAATGTAAGCACCTCACATTGTTCCCTTGTTTAAAAACAAACAAAAAAAAGAATCTTCTTAGATGGTTTAAACTATTTAAGAGCCAAGAGCTAAGTTTTCTAGGTGACAAAAATCTTGGTACTGGATTCAGTCCTACATCTTGTATGATGAAAAGAATGATCAGTCAATCAGTCCTTAAAAAATTGTACTCTGGGCATAATTAGGCAATATCAAACAATTTCAGAGTCACAGTCACAGAAGAGGGTTAACTTCAGAGATTTTGGAAAATGAAGCAAATGGATATTAATTTTCATACTTATACTCATTTTTAAATACTTATAGGAAATGAGTGCACTTAAATTCTATAGTTTCCCCAAAGCTTTCCAAGTATCATATAAATAGGAACAGAGGACATGTCCTTGACTGTGATTTACTATACCCATTTTAACTGATAAAAATAAACACACAAGGAAAACAAGAACCCCTCAAACATCTGGTCTAATGAACCACAACAATAGATAACCACAGGGTCAGACTTGCAGCAGTTGACCCAATTTGCCCAGGACTGAAGGGGATCATGGGGATATGATGTCATCATCCTGTGACTGGTGGAGTGGAGTGACCTCGTTTCTAGTGGCTGTGAGCCAGGCATCATGACCTGCTCCCACACAGAAGACTGTCAGGGTTATTTTTAAAACCTGGTAACACTCTCTGGAGCACTTAATGTTTATGGACAAGTACTCTTAGAAGGCAGACCTTTAACCCTTGACCATTGGCACCTGCTGACCCTGATGATGACCTGGATTGCCCCCAAGCTGTTACTGCTGCCTCTGTGTTGCATCCACCATTTGTTTCCATCTGATTTGACGGTCTATGTGCCAGTATTGCCCAGCAACAAATTAAGAGCATTCAGTTAGATCAAAAAGTCTGAATCTATCACAGGTTTTCGTCACTGAACTACTGTATGTGCAAGTGTTGCTTTGAAAACAATCTAGCCTTTATAGATAACTGGGCTACCTTTGCAGACAAGTCTAGGTGTTTAGGGTGGGGACATTATCCGTCCCACTCAGAAAGGTGCTACTCTCATTTCTTGCAATAGAGCCTATAGTCATAGAACAGGCCTTGTTAATTGGTGGCAACCCAGAGCCAGGCACGGTTCAGGCAGCTAAACCAACCATCTACTAGCTGCCTTGAGGTGTCACCTAGGCTCCACAATACTGAGACTGTGTCTGTTCCCCCAAAACAAAAATAATGGAAATCTCAGAAAGTTTGTAATATAATGTAAGTTTGTAATGTAATTACCATAAAATTAGATAATGCCATATGCACTGCCACCACCGTTTATCTGGACTAAGACTGCTAATTATTACCTAATTACACCTAACATGATTACTCTAAATGAAACGATCGATGATCAGGGATTTGATGTGCTTTACCTAACAGAAACTTGTAATAGTGTGTAACAGAAATCTCTAATGAGTCTGTCACTCTAAATGAGGCTAGCTTTCCCAGATACAGCTAAAGACACTATCCTCAACTACCCTCATATGATTGGCCACAGAGGAGGCATCGCACTAATCAAAAATACCCTCAGCAATACCCAGAAAAGTGGATATGAATTTAATAAATTTGATATAGTTTTAATTAACATAAAAAGAAATCACAAGAAAGAAGTCTATACAGTCACTAATTAGTATTTACATGCCAACACTGCTCTATTTAACATGCCAACAAATCTACAGGAAATTGTAGACTTTCTTTCAAATCAAGTTAATTTTATTTGTATAGCGCTTTTAACAATAAACATTGTCGCAAAGTGCTTTACATATAAAATTTATACATTTCTAATATAAATTTTAAGCATATGAATTTATAAATGTATCCGTTCAAATCTACTTATTTTAGTAGAAATTTTTTTTGTTTTGCTTTAATTGACTTAACACTTTGATCTTATCACTTTGCATGAAGTGGAGAGTTATGCACATTTTTAATCCTCCTTCATTTATTTTGCTATCCTTTATATAAAATAAAATAAGGTAGTATTGTGAAAAAGAGTGTTGTGTAACAGAGTGCTTTCAGAGCTTCAGGCTGCACGTCAATACCCAATTGCCAGCCCAAAGAGGCTGATCCAGACTCATTTTTAGATGTTACTGAGGCCGGAGACGAACATGGCAGAAAAGCCTTCCAGATACTGCTGTACACATAGCATCATCCATCTATCATTAAGATATAGCGAGCTTCCACGCTGCACGCTCTCAGTTTCAGAATTAACTATTTCAGATGAGCCACAAGCTCATCCATACAAAATGCTGGTGCATTTTAAGAATTGATAAATCCTTACATATTGTGATTATTGCTTCCCATTTATTGTACTGATTTATTTACTTTCATTGTTAAATATGTAGCCTAAATATGCACTGAAGCAGACTGCTGCACAAATAAAACTGCTTAAAAATTGTGACATCCTTCTTGCTTTAACTACAGAAAAGATGCCTAGTCAACTACTTTTTTTTTTTTTGGATTACTGGTCGACTATTAAACATTAAGTAGCTGTGCAACTCCTAACGTGTACACACACGATATATTTCAGGCAAGGTTTCAACCTGCACTGAAATATAGCATTGGTTAAAGTAGTAAATGATCTACCATGGGCCTCTGATCAGGGTTGTGTCTCCTTGCTTGTATTACTTGTTCTCAGTGCAGATTTTGATACCATAGATCACAATAATCTTCTATATAGCCTAGAATATTTTGTTGCAGAGCTCATCAGCTCTTGATTGGCTCAGTTCTTACCTGACTAACAGCTACGAGTTGTAAATGTTATTAATGACTTCTTTATCCATGCAAAAAATAATAACCTTGGTATCCCACAAAGCTCTGTTCTAGGGCTCCAATTTTTTCCACTGCACATGCTACCCATGTGTACAATTATTTGTAAAACATGACATTAGCTCCCACTGCAATTTAGATGACAAGCAGCTCTATGTATCAGCCAAAGCAGATGACAGACACAAATTTAACAAAATTGAGAAATGTGTAATGGACTTTAGCCACTGGATGTTGAACTTGCTCCTTAATTACGACAAGACAGAAGCTCTTCTAGGATCATGGAGAGGATCTAGATTACAGGTGTCTTGATATTTGAAAATAATTGACCAGCCAATCAAAAACCAGCCTGTATTTTCAGTGGCCATGGTATAAATCCCAATAAATAAAACTTTATATGACATTTTTAGAAATTAAGAAATATATTCAATTATTATTAGCAGAGTCACATTTTTAGAGCACAATGGATATAGCATTCATTTTAGTCTTGGATTGGACTCTGAGGGTGCTAAATAGGTAAACTCTAAACATGTTCAGTACTCTTTTGCAAAGCTGCTCAATAGAAGTGTGGCACACAGGGCGGGAAAAAAAATAAATCAAGGCCAATGGTGTAGTTTGGTTTTTATGCCTTGCTGTCTTGTAAGAATCCGCATGGGAATAGGAGGAGGTCAGGAGTGACAAGCTGAAGAGGAGAAGCTGCACAGAAACGGTAATTAGATGAAAATGCAGGCGCTTTGGAGAGACCAATTCGATTTGAGGCTGTGAACTCGTGGTGTCAACACTAAGGGGATAACCTCTGCCTCAATGACAAGAACAGAGCTTAATGCTAACATGTGTCTAATCAAAGTGGGTGTAAACGGCGGCATGGACAGGAGGCCGCTAGTCAAAATGTCAGAGGATGAGGGCAAGAAAGAAAAGAAGTGGAAAGAGAGAGAAAAAAAGAGAGAGTGGGGAGAGATGTCTGCTAATGAGACGTCTACTGCTAGAGCTGTCCTTTTCAGACAGGAGCTTGTGGTGGAAGTTGCATTCACCTACTGTGGCACATTCCTTCTCTGGATAACAAACTTAGTATGTAAAAAAAATAATAATTTGAA
>JAOTRR010000004.1:10427251-10439303 GCA_028570945.1 Gogo arcuatus
ACACACACACACACACACACACACACACACACACACACACACACACATACAGACAGAGCCACAAGTTCAGTGCACAGAGACAGAGACAGAGACAGACAGACATATATGAGAGAAAGCTCCATACAAAACAATATGTGACTAAAACACTGCAAAATCAACTCAGACATGTTTGGTGACTAAATTTTGCTTCTTTATTTTTGTACAACAGCTATGATGCTAATGTACTGCTTGCTAACAAATAATACAAGATTATATTTGAGAGTTCACTTTATACAAAGTACATGCCAATATCATTACACACTCGCCTCAAAAGTAGACATACACATAAACAGTTTCATAAAATAGAACAGCAAAACAGCAGCACTATTCCACCCTTAGACATGAGGCCACACCTCCTGCTCGAGTCTGATGGCCTTTGAAATGGAGCTACTACTATTTTTATCTCTTCAGTGCCCATTTTTGTAGGTAACAGTGTGTCATGCAGCATCAGAAACCACATAAGCAAGTGTGTTTGAGATGCTGAACACACTCCCACACTAGTGAGAGTACACAGGACTCTTAACTGTATAGTACCAGACACTAGGGTAGTGGCAGGAGGCTTAGCAGCAGGCTAAAAATGAGAAACCACAGAAAACAGTGGGGATTTTTTTTTAAATCTCACTTCTACTACACAAGTGAAAAACTACTGCTGCATCTTTCTGTGGGTGATTTTGTGTTTCATTATAAAGTGGAGGTATTACCTTGCTTACTATCATGGCTCAAGCACTCTTAGCAATAACGTAACCCAGGGTTGCAAGCTGGAAGCTATAAATATCCCTATGGTGTGAGTTATTTGTTTAAGCACAGCGTAGCTGCTTAACTTTTGTGAAGAGAAGTAGTTGTTGTGACTCGTTTTTTACCTCCACCAAAGGAAGTTATGTTTTCAGTGCAGTTTGTTTCTGTCTGTCTGTAAGCAGGATTGCATGAAACCTACTAGCCTTATTTCCATGAAACCTGGTGGACAGGTGTAGCATGGGCCAAGAAAGAACCCATTAAATTTTGGTGCCGAGTCAAGGGGCAGAGCCACGAAATTAGTTTCATTTTCACTGATGTTGCGAGATACACCAGTGGGCCTTGGTGGAGGTCTCCGCCTTCCGAGTGCCCATCTAGTTTCTCCTTGCTCCAATAACAGAGTCATTTTGATGATGTCACAAGTGACCGATTATGTTTGTGATATTAGCACCATTGTACTTATTCAGCGATGTCAATGGTCAGCGGACCATTTCTTTGCCCATCACTCTTGTAGTCGACTGGATATTGCGCTGATTTATTTAAAATACAATGCAATTTCATTTGTAGCATGCTTTTAACAATTAACAATGTCACAAAGCAGCTTAACAGAAATCAGGATTTAGATTTATATTTAGCTCCATGATGAGCAAGCCAGAGATAAATGCTAAACAGGTTTTTAGCATTAGGTTTTAGTTTATGCTGAATGTTCATTTGTTTCCACTAAAATGAAAGATGAACTGTCTGCAAAAAGCTTTCACAAATCATTTTCTGGTTTTAGGTATCTTATGGGTTGTGGGTTATTTATCTTATGGGTTACTAAGTGGTGGAGGCATTATGTTTTCGGGTTGTCTGGCCATCCATCTATTCGAGATTCTCATTAGTGTGATATCTCAAGAACGAGTGGTTGAATGTTTGTATGCTTTATATCGAATTACCACTTTAAGCAGCAGATGAACTGATTAGATTTTGGAACTGATCCAAACAGGGTCAAAGTCACAGCAAGGTCAAATGTCTGAAAGAGTATTTTTGTCAACAGCTTCCTTCCTGTTTGAAGTATATTTTAACAGTATTTAAGGCATACAAATTAGTAACTAGATAGGTTAGATTAATTGGTGGCAGCGGCATCCTCGTACTCATGAGTCATAACTGAGTTGTAGTTTAGCGGCATAGCCAGTGCTGCAATTTAAAGATGTAAATTAGGAGATGTACTAGTAATGAGAATTGTATGGAGAAACATTCCAGTTGCAGCTTTGACTATGAATCTTATGGTTATGTAAATTTATTTTCGACTGCAGTAAAGTGCCATAGCCTGTTAAGTGTCTACACACCACCTAGTGTTAACACTCCAAATTGTTTTCTTACTTTCTTCTAACTTTTAATGACCTCAGTTAACCTTATGGCAATCTAAAATAATCCTGCATCACCATGGAACAATCTTCACCGCTACAATGAGCTGTGTGTGTGTGTGTTTGTGCGTAATCAGTCAGTTTCCTTTGTGCTCTAAAACGGGAAACATTTAACCATCATCTGCACTAATGAGTTCCATATGAGGGCAAGTATTACTGTGAGCTTCTTGTGGTTGGCATGGCATCTACGATGCTAAAGATACTTGTACCACACACATCAGGCAATGGGTTTATGCGTTTATCTGGTACATACTGCTAATTAAGACTTAAAACAATCAAGCTGTGTGTATATTTAAAGCCAGAAATGAAATGTACACAATTTTACCCTAAGCCAAGACATGGCTGGTGTCTAAAGTTTACTACTTTCATTAAGGGGCACAGAGTGGGCAACTTAAATCAAAGTGTTACATCAATATTTACAATGGGAAAGTTATGCATATTCAGACTCAGGTTAAGCACAGGATTAAATACATTTTTTGGATATACCAAAAAATACTGGAACTAAGAGGCCCAAACATGTTCCAGCACGATTATTTCCCTTTTGCACGAAAGAAGGTCCATGAAGACATGGTTTGCTACGGTTGGTGTGGATGAACTTTAATGGCCTGCACAGAGCCCAGACAACCCCACTGAACACTTTTGGGATAAATCGGAACGCCGACTGCACCCCAGGCCTTCTAGCTTAACATCACTATTAACATCAGCTACTCTTGTAGCTGAATGCACACAAATCCCCACAGCCACTTTCCAAAATCTAGTGGAAGCCTTCCCGGAAGAGTGAAGGTTATTATTACAGCAAAGGGGGACCAACTCCATAGTAATGCCCATGGCTTTTGGTATGAGATGTTCAACAAGCACATACAGGTGTGATGATGTATGTAGCATTCAACATTTGCTGGGATAACCATGTGTACATGTGAAGACACTCCCAAGCTCATCAGTCATATTTGCTATATACATCAGCATAACTGGAAATCTTATCCTGTCCACAAGGTATTTATGAAACCTTTCAAGTGTGAAGACAGATTTGAAAGTTGATTGTTGACTTGATTACAGGTTTTTGTATCAAACACAAAGTAATACCAAGTATTAGCCACTTCACATTTAAAGAGAAGAAATTCTGTCAATGTAAATGTAGATATTGGAATGTTTCAATGTATTCATACTTTTTACAGACTTACTGTGTCCCTTTATTCCCCAAATTAAGCTCAATAACATATTTAAGGTTCCTGGAGCTATAATGTTAACTAGACCGCAGGCTAGGGTAGTTACTGGGATTTATTCTACAACCAGACAACTAGAAAAAGATTCTTTAACAGCCATTATCTCATTATTCCCTTTTATTATTATTATTTCTTCCCTTTTGACCAGTTTTCATTTCCAAGCTCAATCAATCAGTTCATTATCTCAGTAAACAACTTTTGTTATCTTGGGAACAAATCAAATCTTGATTTTGACAATTTTATGTAAAACCTCTGAACTTCTATTGTATAAACCAATTCCATGCATTTGAATACATGATGTAATAATTACATAATATTTCAATTCTCACAAAGTTCAAAAGTAGTTCTAAAGTTTGAAGGACACGAATTTCAAATGAAATATGGTGTTTAAAATTGAAATAAAACATGCTTGCATAAGGAGATATGAGTCCTGTTTTTTAGCTAAAACTTTATTCAGCCAAATTATGTTTATCTCTGCTAAGATATAACTTGCACAGATGGACGGACTCTCAACTGTTCACAGCCAAATTTCTTTCCTCAGGCCAGAACAGCCATCTTCACACTTCTGTTTATATCACTTTTTGGTGTGTGTATGAGTGTTAAGCAAATACTTACTGGGATGTTTGGGTTCAATCGCCACTCTGACGATGGGTGTGGCCTCGAAGTTGAGTGGTGTGAAGGGGGGGCATGCGGCCGAGGTTGAGATGGTAGCTGACTTTAGAATAAACTCCTCCATCCCACCAATTCCTACAGAAGCAACAACAAAACAGAACCAAACACTGTCAAGAGTAAAATCACCCACACTTCAAAATACACAACACACAACAGCTAACTCTAAAAATAAAAATGGGTAACTTCCTAGCATTAAAAGAACAGTTTAGGCAAAACATGAGTAAGGAAACACGTGTTGGGACGTGTTGTTATAGGAAAATAATAACCAGCCTGACATTGAGCAAGTGTATGTGATATATTTACACATTCAGTTTGTAAGATGCAGAGGCTGCAAGCTTTCCTTACTTGTTAGATAAATTAGCCTCAAACCTCCATGTCTTGGCTGACAGAATACATTGGGGGAAACTGTGCATGTCATTTTGGGCCAAACTGTCACTTTAAGCACCAGCGGCTCCTGCGGAGAACAACATCTGTGTGTGGTTGTGTGTGTCAGTGTATAAGCAATTGAGCATGCTTGGACTTGAAATAAAAACAACCAAACCACACCTGCACTTAGCACACTTCAATAAGAAGCTGTGAGAATGAATGGACAAAAGAAGACTCTGTCATCACACACCCCGCTCATGCGCTCAAATAGATAAACATCTTACAGCTTTCAAGGTCTCCACTGAATAGAAAGAAATAAAGTGCTGAGTACAGCTATTTGACAGCTGTGTGTGTACTGATACTCTATTGGACAGTGATGATCTATCAGTAGGATGGAATTATCTGATAAAGGAATTAGAAATTATTATGTCCTGCCGCTGCATAAAATAATATTACGAGAAATGTTTCCCAATAATGATGTGGTCCTTGAAATGCTACAAGATTTAAAACATGGCAGAGAAAATGGAAGAAAACAGTATGTTCAAGTAGTTTCAAAAATCATTAAACATGACAACATATAAATGTATTGGGCGTGGGAAAAAAAAACCTGTCAGAAGTTGCAACAACTAATTTTTGGTAAACAGGCCAACGCAAAGATAAATGCTCAAAAAATAAATGCTTATTTTCTGTTAAGTATTAATGGTTCGTTTGGCTGCTTCTTCTGAACATTTTCTAAATGCTTACTTAATCATGGTATAATGATGCATGCCGGCCATGATTTGATTCAATTCACAATACTTGCTACACAATTCAATTCAATCTGATTCTCAGAATATTTTGCACATAATTTTAACAAAGAAAAATTATGACTGAAAAAACATTTTTTCTGAATCATGAACAATGCAAAACCATGTACATTTCTGTCTATATGTTGTCTGTATAAAAGTGCATAAATCAAAAATAGCCATTAACAGAGGTTTAATATTGCAAACAAAATGTACTACAGGTTCACCATATCTTAAAAAATAAATAAATACATTTATATATTCTCCCAAAAAATCGAGTGACTGAACAAAGACCTGGGGAAAATGACCGACTGAAACATAATGAGCTCCGTAGCAGCGCCTGAGGTATCATTTTAACTGGAAATAGAGTTACAAAGTCGGCTAAAATGCCTGACTTCTGCGGCTTCTTTCTCAGGCACTGTAGATTGCAGAGGCGCAGAGCTGGTGCTGTTTGAAAGCTACTGAAGAGAGCTTTTTAACAGTTATAACGTTGTTGTTTAACAATATAATGCATGTCAGTCATTGTGATCCAGAGGTATTGCTCACTTTGCAAGTGTAGATGATTCCTGGTAATTGTGCAGGCTCTCTGCGTAAGAATGCAATCATGTGACCAGTGTGCTGTCTCTATATTTTTACTCTATGGGTTGCACAGATTAGGACCTCTGGTGTTCAAAGAGTGCCACTGCGTTACATACATAATTAATAGAATGCCGATTTCCATGTGAATCCATGTGAAGCGCACATTTCCACGATGCACACTGTCACGTTTTGGAATCACGAAGCATTCTTACACCCCTATTATTAATGCATTTTTAAATGTTGCCAGTTCTTCGAAACAATTTATGTCAATTGACAACTGGTACTAAAAAACAAAATGCAAATAATCTGGACCTGTAATCTGCATTAAAAATATTGTGATTGCTTACAGCATCATTTTTAAATAGGAAGCCATGATCTGATTGGATGCAGGGGAATTGTGGGTGAGAATTTGTGGACTACAGTGACTGCAGAAAGAACAGATGATCATTTCAGAGTCTGATACTGGAGCAATGGATCCCTTTATCCTGGGAGAAAAAGCTGTATCACAAGCTCACTAAATATTGCTTCAAGAACACTCAGTGACAGAAACACTGACAAAGCTGAGCAAAGTACAGAGAAGTCCAGCACAGTGCTGTCATATAACTCCTTCTAGCTGTTAGTACAAAGCACCTTCACTTCACATTTAAGTCCAACTGAATGAGGCATTTTGCCATAGTAAGGTGTATACAGCAAATAGCAGAGCTGAGGAAATAACACAGTTAATAGCATAGATTTTAGCCAAAGGCCAGCTGTATAAGCTGTTAAGAGTTGTTGTTAGAGCAACATCGACTTTCACCACCACGCCCTTTCTATGGGAATTTGATCACCCTCTCATATTCTCTGCTGAATGAAATTAACCAAGCCTGATAAACTAATGAGGGCTAAGATTGATCCTAATGTGATCCTCTGTTTTAAACTACATTCTAACTAGCATTCAGGCCTCTGTGCTGTCAGTCACACTGAATGAGGAATGGAGGAGAGAAAATCTGCAACAAGGCAAGTTACTCTCATAGTGCCATCTGTTCACATATTCTATGATTCTATTGAGTTCTATTCGACTTGACACAATTCAACGCGTTATATCTCATCTCACAAAGACACCATACTCCACAGAAACAGTAACCCGAATTCAGAATCAGAAACAATTCAGTATTTAAAATTAGCATGCAGCAGTTGCTCTATCTTCCAGAGATCATGACTTTGGATCCCGACAATGCCACAGCCACCCGTGGTCAGGGAGTCAAGGGAGCAAATCTGGCTGTACTCTCTCTTCCCTATCAATCACAGTGACACTAGCCAATCGTGGACGTCTGTGAGCTCATGTATGCAGAAGAGGGCAGATAGCGCTTTTCTCCGAGTGTGTTTCACTGCTCTGTAACGCAGCAGGAGCAGCAGTTCGAAAAGGTGTGTTTGGTTGGCTTCACATGTCTCGAGAAAGCATTGGTTAGCCCTCACTCTCCATGGTTGGTAACCATTGTATAATAGACGAGAACCTGCTGGTTGGTGGGAACTGGAAACACCAAACTGGGGTGAAAATAGAGAAAAAATATAATCATGCAAACGTATGCTAAATAGATACAATAATGCAAAAATGTGTTCAAGTGAATGAGTCACAAGTTGAAATAAAAATGTTTATAGATATGAGCCCACCTCCCTGACCAGGAAAAAGCACTTCCTAAATATGAATGAATGAAAGATAAAAGCAAGCTGAGCTGTATAATGTTTGTCACGGAGTCTCACATTTAAGGCCAAGTGAAGCAGTGAAAAATGAATATTTTGTCCAATAATGTACATTTTTTGTTATTGTTGTCTTTAAAGAAGTGCCAAAACACACTTTAATACTAAGTCCCACACTAAGATTTAACAGAAGTCCCACCATGTGCATTTACACCTACAGCGACCAAGCGTGACAAATGTTGCACTATTTTCAGTTCATGCTTCTTGTGTTTTATTCATTTAATCATAGATATGATTACTGCTATAAAGGGAGCTTTTACTCACAGACTCACAGCTTAGAGTTCAGGATTTTCTTTAATACTTTTTTGTCTCAGTGGCCACTTACACATAGATGTAGTTTCTAAACATAAAACACACATTAAGCCATTCTGCTTTTGACTGATGGCTAATCAGCACGTCAAATTGAGAGTGTGGGTTCGAGGACAGGGCTGATTGATGTATTTAAATCAGGTCAGCCACCTCAAAGCAGCAGGCGAACTTTTCTGACTTTTAGCCATTTTTATCACCCACAGTTCAAACCCAGCAGGACCAAAGCCAAGTGTGTTATTTAACCCTGAGAAATGTGAAGGCAATTCTTATTGCAATTCTTTCCAGTGATCACTGTGCCCTTACTGTCCAAAAGATAAATGATCTATGCTGTCTTCACTCTTTACACCTAAGGGCCTAATCCAGAAAGTCTCCTTACTCTCTATATAACTAAATAGGGCAGGAAGTAGTGGCACTCTTTGTAGGTAGGTATTCAGCCTCTGCCTAATGATTCTGTCAGGTCAATCTGAACAATAAAGTCATTTCCAAATGCAGTCAGGACATGTTTGCTGGTGACTGAATAAATGAGTCGATCTGCATGAAACCAAGGAGAGACCAAATGAATAAAAATGTCTTGTCTCATCTTTTACTAATTCTACATTCTTTCAGAGTACTGAGCCACAGAATGTCCCACCAAAATCTTTTATTTCTAGAGCACACACATATACACACCAATTATTTCTAAAAGGCATAGTCAATTTAGAAAAATCTGATTAAAACCTATTATATATTTAAAATTCATTATATTACACATTTTATGTTCTTTTACTGTTCTTTGTTCACTTCATTTATTTTCTACTGTTTCCCTATGCTTGTTTATTATTATTATTATTATTATTACAGTAGTAGTAGTAGTAGTATGTTGTACTGTTCTACTTGTATGTTGTAATAACACTGTCTGAATCCCTAAAATAAAGGAAGTATCCAATAACTTACTGGAGCCCATTATTGTAATGTCCAAGAGATTTCTTTACACTAATCTATATCATTCGCTAGTTTTGTGCACTCTAACTCAAATTTCCACCATTTTCTTACACCCTCACCATAATATCTGATTTTTGTAGACTCTAATTGTGATGTACATCAATTTTCAGCACCTGAACCATCATGTTCACCAGTTTTGTGCGGACTAAATCAGGGAATATGCTTCAAATTATGCAAGAACTAAATAAAAAAGAACATCCACTGAATATACAGTTGTTTTTCTAGGACAGTCTGCTAACTGGTGTTGAAATGGCTGTGAGTTAAGCAGAATTCATAGCAACACAGTTTTGCCAACTCGGGTTTACTCACGGACCACTTTTGAACTATTTCCACATGAAACTGTTTTTAATATTGCCTCATTAAAAATTATTGCATGACATTCCTTTTAAATATTATAATGTGTTTTGCAATAGTAAGCATGTTGGTAGACTTCTTTTTAAAGTATTAGGTTTGAAAGTTGCAGATTTTAGCCTCTTGCCCAGTTCCTCTATTCCCACAGTCACTTAGTCATTTAACACCTGACTTTCCCCAGTGCAATACTTACTTACAGTACTTGTATTGTTTTTCCATTTATATTTTCACTTATATTGCACATTGTATTTTGTATATTGTATTCTTACACAATATGGCCAAAAGTAAGTGGACACCTGGCTACTTCCATCTGTGTGTTTGGTGAACATCCCATTCCAATTTTAGTCCCCAGTTTGTTGTTGTAATAACCTCCACTCTTCTGGGAAGGCTTTCTATTAAATTTTGGAGTGTGGCTGTAGGGATTTGTGCTCATTCAGCCACAAGAGCATTAGTGAATTCAGGCACTGATGTTGGGTTCATCCCAAAGGTGTTCAGTGGGGTTGAAGGCAGGGCTCTGTGAAGAAAACTCAAGTACTTTCACTCTAACCTTAACAAACCATGTCTTCATGGAGCTCACTTTGTGCGCAGGGGCATTATTATGCTGGAACATGATTGGGCCCCTTAATTCCAGTGAAGGGAAATCTTAATGCTATAGAAAAAACAATGCCACCCTGTACAATTGTGGCAACAATTTGGGGAAGACCCACATGTGGCTGTGATGCTCAGGTGTCCACATAGATTTGGACATATAGTGTTGTTTTTTTCAATTCCAGTCATATTTGAATAAATTAGGTCAACAGTTGCTGCTCTTGTGTTGGTGGATGTGCTTTTGTATGTTCTGTGCTTTGTGTTCCATGTAATCAATTTACCTGATCGTTATCATAAACATTTCAATGTACATACGTATGTCATGGCATACTGTGCAAATGATAAATATTGATTCATGTCTGCATTGTCAAGCAGTCCAAGACATGGGAAGGGGGAAAAACAAAACAAAAAAAACAGTGTTGTCTGTTGCAGTGCCAACCCCCCATCAAACAAGTAAATAAATAAAAACATAAAAGACAAAGATGATTTACACTCAAATGCATTTGCAATAGTCTCGCGCAAAATTGTGAACAAATTGCTGTTCTTTGCAGTGAGGCAAGAAACCGTGTCATATTCAGACCAACTGCAATCAGGGTGGTGGTTTCAGAACAAAAGATGCTTGAAGGACTGCTCATGCTATGGCACACCCCATGTCTTTCTTCCTTAAAAGACAACTTTTTGCATCAAAAAAGGCTTTTGCATTTGAAGTATATGACCAAGCTTTACTGTAACATCCCAACGCTAATGTCCACACAATTGGAATATCCACCAGCTTCCTGCATCCTTTAATAAAAGCCTAAACTATATCGTCTACCGCTTCTCTGCAGTCTAACAATAATTTCATCCAGTTTTCTGGACCCAGCTGCAATATCCACCCAGTTATCTGCACCTTAACTATAATCTCCACCAGTGTCACTGAAGCCACAGCAGAACTGGAACTAAAAATGCTTTAGCAAATAAAGAGAGGTGTCTAGAAGAGCAAGACGTATCCACTGTGCAACTTAGCCCTGAGTTAGAGTGCGTCGTCTTAGACTGGCTTTATTAAAGGACTATTTTAGCCCAAGCCTTAATCCTATTCATACGGCAGGCACCTGGAGGCAGTAAAGTCTGCAATAAAAAAGGCTTAACGCTAATCGCTTAGTGTTTTAACCTGCACAGGCGGCGTGAGCTTTGCTAGTTTACTAACATTAAATACGGATATGTCACATGAGATTTGTTTCTTGACATATTTATGACATTATTAGCATACAAAATTCACAGAGGAAGCTGACATTTTATTGGAAAATAAAGTAATTCTTCAGTGTTGAGCGCACAATGCTAACGTAGATAGAAGTAGCATCATCTAAAGGAACTATTGTTCCTTTAAGTGTCTGAATACGAGTTTTGTTTGTAGGGACTTCTACAGGATGTTGCACAGATGTCACAGTTCACGAAGCATGGGAAAACAGGAAGTGTCTGGGATGAAGTCATTTCTTCATCCCAATAGAGAAACAGTGATAACTATTTCGAGATAGTTTAGCGCATCAGAAGTGCGAACAATGTGACAACATTTAATACACCATGCTTTAGAGCACTTTTCATAATGATAGCTCTGTCTGCCAAAGGCAAATAATAAAGCGGTGAACCAAAACAAAGCAAACATATGAGAGTGATGAAGTGCTGTCAGGAAAAGTGAGCGATTTTAGAAGCAATTCGGATAGAGAGATATCACATGTCTTGTCATAATGACATCACCAGACCCACTCATCTCCTCTTTTCCCCTGCAGCACTAAAGTCAGGCTTTCTCTACTTGGATGAAGTGACCAGACAGGACACAGGAGCTGTTGTGTGTATGTGTCTGTCTATACTGCTGCTTATTGCCCCCTCTGGTGCCTGAGGCACAGTGCCATTTTTATTTCTGCTGATGTTCTTTTCACTGTAACCACATCATCTCCGGTTATCAGGGTGGAAAAAAGTACTGAGAAATGACTTAACTATAGATAATGTATCAAAAAATCTTACTCAATTAAAAGCTGAAGTATCTAAAATTGCACTCAGGCGAAAAAAAAGCTACTCCAATATTAAAAAACAAAAAGTTAATTTTTTTACCTGATGAAATGAAGTTAACGCCATGTTTTCATGTGAAAACAAATAATTTGTAAATTACAATAAAATGACATAAAACTGTTAGAAGCAACTATGCCACAAGTTTGCTGATTATAGCGGAGCTCCCTGCGCGCAAAGCGTGCAGAGTGGAGCCCCATACTTATAGAAATGCATCGACCTGATTTTTGATGGCTTGACC
>JAOTRR010000004.1:10573127-10596119 GCA_028570945.1 Gogo arcuatus
GTGTGTGTGTGTGTGTGTGTGTGTCTGTGTGTGTGTGTGTGTGTGTGTGTGTAGGGCCCCCCAGGACTAGTGTCCTTATCACAGAGGGGTGTCCCTGTCAAGAGATGAACCAAATAATTACAAAGTCTGGAAACTGTGGGAAAATAATTCAGCATCTCACCAGCTATGTGGATCCTGCTAGAGGCTGAGGTTTTGCCAATAGGATTGGAGGCTACGCAGCTATAGGTCCCGTCGTCCTGCAGCGTGAGATTGTGAAGTAGCAGAGATCCATTTGTGAGTGAAATGATGTTGGCACTCAGCTTGCCCTCTAAACGATGCCAGCTTACACTTGGCTGAGGAACACCTGCTCCAAGAAAAGCACAAAAATCACTCCCAATCAGTGAAACCACACTTCCATGCAAGCATTATAGCTGCTTTGCTTCTAATCAAGACAAAACAGCTGCTGTGTTTAGGCAAAGTAGTGGAGACAGTCTGAAGACAGTGTATATTTATTTTACAGAACTAAACAGGGGAGGCAGTAGGGTCTGTTTGCAGCTCATAGGCATTGAGTCAAAATATCAAAATGTGGCCATGGTATCGAGTGCATACAGTGGATATAAAAAGTCTACACACTCCTGTTAAAATTCCGGGTTTCTGTGATGTTAAAAAAAATTCAACCAAGATAAACTAGAAGGGCACTTGGAGAGCGCAGATCTCCGCCAAGGACAATAGTCGACTCTTCTATGATATGCAAATCTGCAACCGCAACCACTTTATCGACCTTATTCCTGCTTCCCATGATTCCTTGTCCATGTTTGTCCTCATTTTGTAGACAATGAAAACTTTACTGAGTTTATTGCTGATAGATACATTCCTGCTATGAATGTGCTTGTGATCATAACACTCCTGTTTCAGCCATTGGTTTAGATTAGCCTGATTGTTATTACAGCCAAGAACGGTGTAAATTCTCTGAGAACGCTGTAATGACATTTTCTCAAACCACACAGTTATACTACAACATGTATTAAAAACTAACAAGAAAAAAAACCAAAGTAAACAATAGTAATTTAGCAAAAGTATTGGGAAATACACTCCATCCGACATCAGCTATTAAGGTTACTTTCGTACATAACAATTTCTCCAGTGTTAGCTATAGGAATAAGGTGTATCTGTCTGGATATACTTCCAAAATTATTAGTATTATGTGCTTATATGTGTATCCCAGAGGATTACTGGTCTCCATGAATGTGGATTGTGATATGGAGTCATCGTATTTCTACATTGGCTATGTTTTCTCACTACTGAACTTTACTGCCATATACTGGATTGTAAGATGTTTGGCAAATGCCATATCTCACATATCTCACATCATTATCAACAAGTGGAGAAATGGGGCACCACAGTGACGTTACCAAGAACAGAACATCCTTCCAAAATTGATGAAAGGACAAGACGAAGACTGATCAAGAAGGCTGCCAAGAGACCTACATATCTTGGCGATGGGGAAGGGTGGCTAGATTGTCACAAAAAAACAAACAAACAAACAAAAAACATCCAAACATGGTGGTGGCAACATCATGCTATGCAGCTGCTTTTGTTCAGCTAGGACCGAGGCTCTAGTCAAGATAGAGGAAAACATGGATAGCTCCAAATACCAATCTATTTTGGCACAAAATCTGCAGGTCTCTTTTAGACAGCTGAAAACAAAAAAGAAAAATTCACCTTCGAGCCCAATAATGACCCAAAGCACAAATCTAAGTCAACAAAGGAATGGTTTCAGAAACAGATCACTCTTTTGGAAAGGCTGAGTCAGAGCGCAGATCTAAATCTGATCATGAACCTGTGGAAAGACTTGAAGAGAGCTGTATACAGGAGATCCCCTCGCAATTTGATAGATCTGGAGCATTTTTGCCAGGAAGAATGGAATAAACTTGCCAAATCATGATCTACTAAGTGGTTAGATTCTTATCCAAAAAGATGCTGTAACAAAGCATTAATTAAGGGACATTGTAAGTGTTTTAACCAGATTCCCATGAGCTAACCTGACAAAACCGAGAAAACCTGTTTCAATGCCATCTTAATACTACATTTTAGGACTGAATTCCTATAAAACAATTTCAGGGCACTTTGAGCTCACATGTGGAATTACATAAGAGTCTAAATGAATACAGAATGAAAGGTCCCACCCTTTCCTTTACAAATCCTTCTTAAGTTTTTGATTAAGTTTTTTCTGACAGCTAAAAGAGCAATCTGCACTGTATGGCAGAAAGTTCCTTTATATGGTTGTAACTAATTTCCTTCACTTGAATAGTTGTGACATTTAAGTCTTTTAATAACTGGAAGAGAATTAAAGCACTAAAGGATCCTTTCTTACCAAAGCTTTAACTAATTTCCGAAGCACATCCTTGAAGGTTACAGAGCAGACGTGAACTAGGATCAGAAATGCTGTCAAATATGAACTGGAAGTTCATATAGTGGCCATTCACAAGAGTGAAGTAAACGGTGATTGGTAGGAAAGAGCAGAGTAGCACGAGGCCTGCAGACTGCCACAAATTACTTGTACAAATGGCATAATGAATGCAAATTGCTTCACTACAGTCTGCTCCCTTGAGACACATCCTGTCTGAGGTAATGAGTAGCACATTGCCTGAGTCTGAGCTTTACAGCCCCTTATTTTACAAAGGGGAGACATTAGCCCTGACATATTGCTGAGCATACTGCAGAGCTCAGAAGGGGAAAATACAGGTCAGATATTTCCAGGATGGTGCAAAAGATGCTAGGCTGGGCACACCTTCTCAAACAAATGAGATATTAACTCATACGAAATGGTTTAATATGGTCGTTAAATCATCATTCAGTTTTTAAAATGGTATTCACCTCTTCATAATTGTTGTTCTTGCTTCCACTAGGGGGCACTATTGGAATATTTTAATACTGTAATATTCTGGGCACAATAGTCATAGACTAGGTGAATCTTTTGGAAAAGAAAGAAAGGTAATTATTACTAATGACTTAAGATATAATGAAGGACGGTGCAAGAGTCTTTCAGAAGCACACACACACACGCACACACACACACACTTTATACACACTCTTACTCTCTTACTTTCTACTTTGGAACTGCTGGAACATGTGAATTTTCCCTACGAGGGATCAGTAAAGTTGATCTTATCTTATCTTATCTTATCTTGTCTTGCCTTGTCTTGTCTTATCTTAATAGTTAGCTTATAAGTGTCGCTATATGTTTTCTTTTGAAATGTTAAGCAGCAAGCACCTACTAGCTACAACAGCTAACCTCATATTTGTTAGAGAACAATCTAGACACAAGCACTTTCAGTTACACTGCAAAAATGATATCTTAACAATTAAAAATATCGAAAATATAGGCAAATCCAACTAATGTCTCCCTTTAGTAGATTTTATTTAAATAAAAATAATATTCTTTTGCACTCATTTCTAGATATTTGTACTCATTTCTAGATATTTTGTACTCATTTCAAGCTTGAAATTAGTAAATATATCTAGAAATAGGTTTAATTGTCTTATATTTGTCATATAATATGAGAAATATTAGATAACTTTTCCTTTACTCAAAATATCTTCACTTGCTAAGACATTGTTTATTGCAGTGCAACTGATAATTACTTCCTACTGACATTAGTTATACTTTAAAAGTTGTATCTTTACAATGGCAGCTTGACTAATTGCTTATGTTTCTTAATTCATAGGGTTTGATCTTTGGTGATAGATGCTTATGCAGCGGATTCTGAGCATAGTGTATTTTGAATATTTTTTTTTCTACCTGAACCGGTGTTGTTCCACATTGTCAGTTTTGCCATAAATAAATATAATTATCAATATTTTGTTGTCAAACCTGGAGAACATGCTTGTAACCTTCAGAGTTCTCAGAAAAAATATGCATTTGATTGTTAAGTACCTAAACATATTTGTATCGAATAAACAAACACTATCCCTTTTTCACTTCAAATATTCTTGATCTTTGTTTCAGGAACTTCAGCCAAATTTGAACACAATTAATTCCCCCGGTAAAGTAAATGCTTAATTTTGTAACTATAACATTGTTAATGACTATGATTGAAGGGAAATGTTCTAGGAACAACCATAAATTCTTACATTGTCAGTATACCTGTTTGATTAACTCCACTCCTGAAGGAATTCTGACCAATCCCATCTACTTGCACAGGCACCAGTGATCAATCCCACTAACCTATTTTGGTTTGCACCTGTGCACAATATTTTCTTGCTTCTATTTCCTACAATATTCACAAGTTAGTATTGAAATCATCACAACCTTGACCAGGATTGACTGAAAATGAAGGAATGCATTAAATGCATCATGCAACACCACACAAGCAACCTGATACACTGAGATATTAATCAGTGTGTCTTTTTTTTTTTATCCCATGTGCTTCGTACCCTTTGATGTAGACATACAAAGTCTGATAGGAGCATTGTAAAATTGCATCTTCATCTATGTAATAATTGCAATTTTATGAAGTAGTCTACATACAAAAAATATACTATTAAGAAATGGATTTCCAAGAAAAAGTCCATTTGGACCAAAAAAGGGTATTACTCCTATTGTTACAAGACAAATGAAATGGGGTACTGTATAGAACCTTTTTGATAAGAATGTTAACTGTAGTGAGACATTTTCAGCACTTTGTCATAGCTAGATATAATGTTGTTACCATGCTAGTCTTATAAGATGCCTCCTTAAGGTAAAATGTTTGCATGTGTCAGGCTATTTATTTACTCTGAACTATTTATCTATTGACTATGAAAGTTGGATATTACAGTTTTGGATGTGACCTGTGATTAGTTTCTCCTCCGTTTTGCTTATCATTCAAGTGAATGACTAATGATCCACCCCAGACCGCTACTCTCCTATTGGCTGACACATGATTACACCTCTGGTAACTTTTAATTAAATGATGGGGGTGTATTACCAAGCTTCAGTGCTGGTTTCCCCAGCAGCAAATTATTTATACTGAAATGAATGCATGTATGTAGCATCATTATAAATCCAGTCCATCCATACAGCCCTTACAGCCTCATCCTTTACTTTTAACAATTAGACACTTTATGTCTAATTTATTTCTCTAACATGCTGTCATTCATTTAACTGAATCAGTGGGCGATGGAAAGGGCTATAGGCAACATTTGGTGCTTTAGGCCAAGCCTGCCACACAACAGGATCGATTCAGACAGAGACAGAAAAAGCTAGTGCTACGTTTTGGAAAAGATCCACATGCTCAGTGCAGTTTGGATCCAATCCAGGGCTTTAAACCTCATAAACCTTCACCTTTGACTACATGCAATAAATAGCCTTGACAAAAAGGCAGAGACGTACATACAAAACGTCACTGTTCAATCACACAACAGGAGCTGCACTCTGCTACAGTAAATTAGCATTGGTAAATGATGAGGAACGGTATAAATCCCATGGCAGAAGGCCGGCATCCTGAGACGCTGGTTAACTTTACACGACGTTTCTCCCTAATTAGCCGAATCTTTCACTACCGCTGCGCTCTGCTCTGAGGACAAGAGCCATTAATTGTGGGATACATTTAGAAACAGTGCACTGTACCTCTCACAGACATGCCATGCATTTATAGAGCGTCTAACGTTTGTGACAGGCAGGAGGGCAGTTTTTGCTTTTTTTGGAGCGAAAGTGGAAAAAATATGACACTGGAATGTTGAGTGTTTTTATGAAGAAGGAGAAAACCACCACTTTGGCATGGAAGGCTTGTCAATCATGTACAAATGTGTTACAGTAATTCTATATTGAGCAATATCAAAATAGAGTAAGCCTTATAGAGAAATAAATATTGGCCATATATCGGTGCACTGATGTCAGTATTCATGATACAGCTTCACCATGTGAAGAAAAAAACATCATCGGGTAAAGTTCGGCTGTCCCAGTAAAGGTGGCGTGGCCTCTCAGAAGTCACTTGTTTTTTCAATACAGAATCACATTGTATAGCAATTATCCTACAAAAACAACTTGATATTGATATTGTGTTTAATCATAATAATTAAATCACTGCTCATCATTGATATGCATCATCTCACTTTGGAAGGAGAGCTACATACCCCTACTATGTGTCTATGTGGTATGTGTTTAATGCTGTAAATCTTACTGACCTGTAACTGGACAGTCCAGAGTGATATTGGCACCAATATGGGTTCTTATTCTGCCTCCTACTACCACTTTCAGATTGGCACTGTGCAGGTCAGATATGTTCTTCCAAGAAGCCATGATAGCAGGGTGTTCTGTCCAAATAAAAGAAAAGTGTCAGATAACTATAGCAAACATGGCTTGTGTGAGTGTGTACAGACTGTGTGTACAAATGTATATGACTCACCAGCCAACAGCACCTGCGTTGTTTCTGAATCCGATCCTATTTCACTGTTTGCTGTGCACCTGTAGATTCCAACGTCTTTGGCGCCAGGGTTTGCGATGTGCAGTCCTCCAGTACTATCCCACAATACCCCAGAGAAAAGAGAAGAGACACCAAATCAGCCGCAGAATTCGGCTCAGGCGATTGAATTACAGTGTGTGATTTCCACATCCTCATATCCCACATTAAAGGATTAGATCCACATTCGCCTAAGCCACATTGACATGTGGTTAGGTCAACAGAGAAGCAAGCCTCGTGTTAGTGTGATGAAACCAGAATATCCCTGTGCATCATTTTTTTAATAATAAAAACACACATTGTGATCTATCCTCATCAAATGCCACATGGTTGGACCTGTGAGAGGAATGAAGTGGTAAAACCTCTCATTTCCTCCACATCGATCATAACATTCCCCCTCAGCATCTCTGTTTTGCCTTCCTCATTTCATCTGATCTTCCCTGAGCATTCAGGAGTCAGCAGCGGTACAAAAGACACCAGAGGTGTCTATGGATCTGAGTAGAGTGGCCATTTTAACATGGTGCCACTGGTGTTTCTCAATATGTGTTCGTATATGTGCTTGAAGGTATGTTGCACTGCACAAGACCAGTTTCAGTACTGAAGATTCTTAATCCTGCCCAGACATTGCCAGTGTTGTCAATTTAGCACCTCTGTTGCTAGATTTAGCGACTTTTTGACCTTCCCTAGTGACTAAAAATCTTATCTAGCGAGTAGCATTAAATTTGGCAACTTCTAGCAACTTTGGCCACCTCAACAGCAAAAATCAGTATCCATACTAATTCTGTACTGACTGCCAACAACTACCGTTCAAAGTATTTGTTTATTTTTAAGATTTTTTGTAGATATTTTAAGCTGTCTTTTGTGGATGAGCTCTCATCAGCTGGTCTAAATGAACCCAAGCTCGAGAAGCCAAATGTCTCTATGGCAACGCCGTTCAGCTACATGACGTATGCAAATTACACATGGTTACATATTGTGACATCATCACGCAATCTAGCGACTTTTAACGACATTTCAGAGAGCCAGTAGTGACTTCTGGTGACATTTTTTTGGCAACACTGACTGGACATTGCATTATGGCTTGCCATGAGCAAGAATGAAGTGAAATACCCTTAATTCTTTGCAACAAGTCAGCAATAGTGTCGAATAACTAAGTTTCCAGCTTGTTGTTTTAAAGAGTATACCATCAAGTATTTGCACATTTGGTAAAAGCAACAGCAACCAACAGCAGCCAACAGCCAACAGCACCTTTGGTGAGTTGGTTTGTTCTGGTGGAGGCTAGATAGTAATAACCCTGTGATAATTGATAATTCCTGAGTTAACCTTTGCTAACTAGCAATAACCTGATCTAACTTTAGTTAACCAGCATTAACAACCCAAGGTAAATCAATTTACAGCAGGTTATTGCTAGCTAGCTTAAGTTACCACATCATGCTAACTGCTAGCTACGTAAAAAAAACCCCAAAAACAAAAAACTACAACAACAAAACACAGCAATAATCTGCTGTAACTTTAGCTAAGCAGCAGTAACCTCCTATGGTAACTTAGCTAGTTAAGCTAGCATCATTAAAGAACTTAAGGTAATTAGCACCTAAGCTACAGTTGAGTTTACAGCATGACTCAAACTTTTACATCTTTGTGTTCTTGCAAGTTTATTAGTAGTTAACTCTTGTAGGATCTAATAAGGTAAGATGACGTGAAGGATCTTTTTCATACAAAAGATGTATATATAATTAAAACTAAAAGTACACAATACAGGATTTGATATATGACTTCAACCTCACATGAAGGTCCATAAGGTGAGGTTTGCTAACATTCCCTGATTGTCTGCAGTATACCGGTAATTAGACTCAGTCTCCAGAAATGAAAAAAAAAGTCATTTTAAATCAGACAAAATGCATATTTGTGACCTGCTATCATAGTGAAATATGCAAATGGAACTATTAAAACACAGGTGTTAAATGTGATTTCATTCAACCATTCATCATCAGTAGTCACTTGACCAGGATGGTCAGAGTCACTGTGAATTTGGAGCCAATCCCAGCAACACTGGACTCAAGGAGGGAGAATGGACTCTGAATGGATACCAGACCATCGCAGGGCACAATGCGCACACACACATTCACACACGCACACACACACAAACAGCTTGCAGCTACAACAGCAAATCAGATTTGTCCTGCTGTCATGTGGACAAAGGAATTGCCAGTGAAGCTTCGAGATGGAGTTGTTAGAAGGAAAAAAGCTGAAGGTTATGAAAAGATCAGAAGTGCTTTGAACCTTCCTTGGAGCACTGTGAAATCCATTATAACTTATTTCCATTACAATCAGTGGAAAAAATATGGCACAACCCAGACACTACCAAGATCAGACTGCCCTTCCAAATTATGCACATGGCCAAAAAGGGCAAGAACGACACTAAAGGAGTTACTGAGTTCACTGGCTAAAATAGGATAACCTATGCAGACATTAACAATATCATCAACTCTTCACAGATCTGGCGTCTATGGGAGAGTGGCCAGAAGAAAGCCACTTCTGAGAAAGGCAAATGTAAAGGCACACTTGGTGTTTGGTAGAAGGCATGTGAAAAAATCGGAGACTTTTTGGAAAACGATTTTGGACATTCAGTCTAAAAGCAAGGTGTGATGTTTGCCATGGCCCAAATACAGCTCCACACCCAGGTAACACTATTCCTACCATCAAGGGTGGTGGTGGTAGCATCATGCTCTGGGGTTGCTTTTAAGCAGCAGGAACTGGAAAACTTGTTGCCATCAAGGGCAACATGGATGAAGCCAAATGTAAGCAAATTCTTGAGGAGAACCTGTTCCAGTCAGCCAGAAATCTGTGTCTAGGGCAAAATTTACATCCCGCCAGGGCAATGACCCAAAGCACAGTTCAAAAACTACAAAGGAATGGTTTTGGAAAATAAACAAACGATTTGTGCTTTGGAATGGCCAGTGAAAAATCTGTTGCTGTGCACCAACATTCTCCATCTCATTTGGTAGAATTCGAAAAAATTTGTGTTGAGGAATGGAAGAAAATTCAAAATTCAAAATGTGCACAGATAGAGACATACAGAGACATACCTGTGACAACTCAGAGCTGTAATTGCTCCAAAAGGAAAATGCACTAAATATTGAACCTGGGGAGGAATACTAGATATCTCATTTTTAAATAACAATGAGGACATCTAAATCATTTATTTTATTATTTTTTTCTGTAGAGAGTCATTCAAAAGGAGCAGAAAAAAAAAATCCATTTTAATATATTTAAATTTTATGTTGCAACACAGCAAGAGAAATAATCACAAGGGGGTGAATACTTTCTGTAGGCACTGTATATTATTATAAATATATAAATATTATTGCAGTGAGAACGAGTAAACAAAATCACTGCAAATTTTCTAGAGGTATTTGGTGGTTTCATGTGGTCAGTTTGGTTTATATGTTGGGCATAAATAACTTATTTTGCTTAAATCTGAAAATATTTTACAGTTATAGAAACAGCTAATTTAATGTGCATGTAATGCCCCAAAAAGGTTTTTTTTTTTAAAAAAAGCCTCTAGGAATTTGGTCCCACTGACTTGCCAGTCCTACCTGCAGGGGTAAGAAGGTTCCCCTCAGACTGATCTAAAAATGTTACAGCTGAAAATAGGCCATCTATCTCTCTGCCATTTTGTTTACATGAGCTGTCCACACTTTGTCTGCATGGTTATGTGGGATCCACACTGATCCTGCGGGTCTGTATCTGTAAGCTCCTTTTGGCTCCAAGATGAAAAGCGAGTGCAAATGCCACACAAATTCTTGAAGGTTTCTATTTCAGTAGATTTGCTAAGTCCCTGGAGATGGGATTGTGGCGAGAACAGCCACTGAAAATGTGGCTTGTAGCAGAGAAAATGTGGCGGGAGAGAGATAAAGAAATAATTAAGTGCCTGCGATAAAGCATGATTAGGAACAAAAAGATAACGGGAAGAATTAGCAAGAGCCGGAGCTGAAACAGTCTGGGTTGCTCAGATTCATCCTACAGGACAGAGAATCAAAGTTCTCACTTTATTGAGACACGCAATCCATGAGGTGGCATTTCACTAAGTTTCACTGTGTAGAAGAATTTTTTCTTACTTGTTATCTTTATTAGTCATGTAGCTCCGGGACAAAACTATGGAAGCAAAATTTGGACACCAAACCTGTAGCTGATTAACTACATATCAGCTTAAGGGGATATTAAGTAAATTACATTTTTCACTGAACTACCATTTTAACTAAGAAATGCTCAATTTCGTGAAGTCAACATAGTGGATAAAACAGAGTACACTCTACACCTATGATTTGGATGTGGTACCTCACTGAAAAATAGGATAGAAACAGACAATGGGCCTCATTTATCAAACTGGATATAAACTAATTAATTTGTAAATTATTTGCAAGAGAAGTTACATAGGAAATGTGGTATTCATGAAAATCCAGTTAGTTATGAAAAAAAAAATGTGTGTATCATAGCAGAGCTCCTGAGGTATAAGGAGACTCACTAATCTGATCTAAATTAAATTAAACTAAATTAAATCCTATACCTGGCAATGAGTTACTCCAAGTTTATATACAAATTATGGCATTTATCAATATACACACATGAATACAAGGAAAATCAGCATTACTGATTGCAAAAGCATTTACACGCAACGTTAATAAAAGTTAATAAATAAGTAAGGCTGAATGTCTATTCGGGGATGAATCAGAACAAGAAGCTCGTAGGGGAAATCGCTATGCAGCTAAGTAGTACATGATTGGATATTCACCATAAGGAAAGCATTTGAGATGCTAAACTCAATTTGTTACACTGTTATGTCTGAAAGCCTTACTATCACAAACCATAAGCACAAACTCCATCTTACACCATTATCGGCTACTCCAAAGTTCCAGATAGATCTACTCAAATCCTTATTAAATGTAAAGAAAAACATAAAACACACTGGGTGAGATTGTCCCAGGCCTCTCCTGCTGGGTTGAGAAAAAAGCTGTCTAATGTAATGGAGGTTTGAGTCTGTGGATGTCAATCATCAGAGCCTTCATATCGGGCCAAAACTAAGAGCTGCAGTGTGCCGGCTCAACAGTGGAGACAGCCCTGAGACAGTCTGTATTTATTTTACAGAGCCATATCTCAGTTATCCAGAGCTACTCCCATGCAGGGGCTGAAAAAGAAGGACCACATCAGAGCCAAAATGATTGAAGAACTAAACAAGTCTTTCCAAATATACTATCTTGGATCTGCTCAGTGAGTGGTGAAAATCCTGAAAGCTGAAAGGGCAATGTGTACTGTGAGACCAAAGGTTCATTTATATGGTTGGAACCACTTTTTTCTGCCTGTATAAGCAACATGGCAGTGACATTCAAGTCTTTCAAAAAGTGGAAGAAGCTCTCAGTGGCCCTTCCTTAGCAAAGCTCGGGTCTGGTCTTATTTCCTACCCACATCCTACACAGAGGTCATTTAGAATCACAAATTGTAGCAGACATTAGCTACTGCAAGGAGTTCAGGTATCAGCTCAAAGCTTATGATCATTTCGGGTAGCCATGGGGTTATAACCAGGTGTCCGTGAATTTTTTGTTTAATTTTATTTATTTATTTTTTTACAGTGCTGGAAATCACAACCAAACCTTATCAAATTTACATTTATTATTGAGTTCTTATACAGTAGTTAATTTATTTTTTAAAATTTTATATTATTATTGTTTTTAAATTTGTTAATTTAGTTGACTGGTCTCTTGAAGGGAATGGGTTTAATCCAAATCTTAACAATTTAAGGTAGCTCTATAAATAATGTCAATTTGGATCTGCTGTGTTCTGTTGGGGGAAAGTTCAGGAATAAAATGCTCTGTGGCTTCAATAAACAGCCAAATAGTATTGTAAGTGCTTAAAATAATATTGGCTAATGCTTAAAATAAAAATGCCTAATAGTGGAATTGTTGGACAATGTTTGTAATCCATGGTCTATGGAATTTATTTTACAGTTAAAAGGGTTCCTGGCTGGAAAAGGTTTGAGAGCCCCTGCTACAAGTATAGGGGAGTAGGGTAAATGGTGACTAGAAGGGTAGAACAGAGTCTGCAGGACACGAGATCAACTTTATTTTTTTTCTCCTGTAGTTAAGATTGGCTGATCCCTAGGTTAGTGGAAATGAAGACAAGTCCCTGTTGTCCTTGCTGGAGCAGAACACAGCCAAACTCATAGGTTCAATACACTCAGTATGAACACAATTCATTGTGTGCAGGTGGCCCAAACAGTCCATTGTTCCAAATAGGGTTAGCTAAATAGGGTGGCTTAACTGGCAGGGAGGCAAAAATGCGGCGATTAGTTGCATGTGCACATCCTAACTGACAACATAGATAAGATGAAAAGAGATTTTGCAGTATGCAGAGTTCGGCGCTTCGTGATTGTAAGAGAGATCATTAGTCATCATCATTCTGATCTGTAATGACAGTGTAATATACTAAGAAATACTCAAGAGCCTACGTGGGTAGGCATGGGGTCACATCTTATATTCTCTGTTATACAAAATAAAGTATCTGCCATACCAGAAGATCAAATTGTTTTGCTTTGTGCTGTAATGGTCAGATATGAGAGAAGGATAAGGTACAAAAATTACACCTAAAATTAAAGGGTTTTTTTCCTTCTCAAGTCAAGTTGAATGTTATGCTTCAATGAAGATAAGGCAGTCAGAAACCACTTTGGTAATGTAGTGTGACTGGGGCATAGCAAAGTACCTCAATAATATCCTTGTCTTCTAAGAAATAAGGTATCTAGTTCAAATATTGCTCTAAAAAGATGGAATGTACTAAGAGTCACTGAATTGGCATGAGAAAGCATGGCGGTCTATGAGGAGTCCAGTTTATTCTGGCTAAGAAGTCAGACCAAGCTGTTTAACCAGGCTGTTACAGGGTGATGCAACATAATAGATGAAGAGGAAAAACAGGGCCAGAGGAGGGAAGAGATAGAAGAGAGTTTTGATAGCCAATTCAAGTCTGTGGTCAAAATAACCAGTGTAGGGCAGAGACAACAATACAATCATGAAAGTACAACATTCATTTCTCCAGTTGTGTTCAATGTAGCTGAATCTACTGTGGCCTGTACAGAGTTTAATCTATTTGAGTTAGAGCTGAGGTCACTTCTGTCAAGTTCTGACAGTACTTGCTACAGGATGGTGGGGGAAATTTCCACAAAAAAAAGTTCAGATTCAATTCAACAACAAATCATGGAATTTTACACATTGGCCATCCATGGGAAGCAGTCTACAGGATTAGCTCCAAGCTAATCAGTCATTAAAATATGATGTAAACCCATGGCTTAGGATGAAAATGCCATAAATAACAAAAAATGGCATATTTATTGTGGCTAAATAGTTTTCTTCTTGACTGCCAAGCTGTCTCAATGATGTAGAAAAGAGAAATCAGGCCGCTGTTTGCACAGTCATGTCTTGTACTCGGAATACAGGCGGACAATGTTTAGCGACAGTCTGGGTATAAGCTGAGCTAAAGGTCCCTAGGCGCACAAAGCTGAATTACTAAGTCAATGTTTTCAGTAAGTGCATTTAATAGTCAACATTGCTAGACCACAATATGACCCTAGAGAGAGCAGGAGAATGAGAGCCAGCATATTTGACCTGGACAAGACCACGTTAAAGAGAAATGGAAGAGTTAGGAAGTGAAGGTGTGTGTGGGTTGTTAATTTGAAAATGACTTCTAAATCAGCCATTATAAAAGCAGTTGCATTTTTTTACACTACGACAAAAACAGGCTGAGAAGAAGAAGCCTTTGTTTGTTAAATATACATTACAGCACAGTAAAATTCTTTTCTTCACATATCCTAGCTTGTTAGGAAGTTGAGGTTAGAGTGCAGGATCAGTCAAAATACAGCACCCCAGAACAGATAGGATTAAGGGCCTTCCTCAGGGGTCTTGAATCCCTGACCTTCTGATCAGTAACACATGTTAGACTATATCTAATAAACTTGAGTCTGTAAGAGGCTAGCCTTTATGTCACTAGACCACTACTGTTTGTTTTGAACATGTATGAATGCTTAATCTTGGTTACACGTGTGGCGCAAGCTATGAAAAATACAAGTTTTCCAGAATGTATTTAGTGTATACATTGCAGGTTCAGCAAATCCCAAATAATATCATCCTATTCAACAAATCCAGTCCAACACAATCACATAATTGAGACATGAAGTATGCTTACCTGGCTTGCAGCAGTAGTCCATCTTTTGACCAGGACACGGTAGGTGTTGGGATACCCTGAGCTGAACAGAGAATTGTCAGGCTTCGAGTGGCATTGGTGATGTAGGCAGTCCTTCCCACATTGATACTGAGGTCTCTCTGGAAGCTCATGATGGAACCATGTGAGGCATGACGAACAATAACCGCTCTACTCTTCAAACTCTTCCCTCCAGAACGTTCAGAGGAGTTAGGGGTTCTGTCTAGATGTTTGCTTTCTGTTTGGATTGTTTCCTTGTCTGTTGCAGCCTGGGATGCTGCTATCTCCTCCATCAGCTTGCCAATAAGCTGTGAGGCAAGGTCATCTGTCACATCTCCACTTTCTGCAAGCTGGCTGATGTTTCTGACCAGTTCCTCAAACTCAGCTGGCTCTAGATTGAAGGTTTCTGAAGCTGCTGAAATCACAGCATCACTAGTAGAAGTAGATGCTAGAAGATAGTTGCCTAAATCCATGGAATCCTCAGGGTCCTTAGTTTGGTCCTCATCCAGATAAAGCTCATTCTTTTGCAGCCAGCTTTGACCATGTTTTTGGACCTTCTTAGCCAGAGAAACTTCCTCCTGGTCCTGGTCCTGGCACTTGGAACTAACAATACTTCCCTCTCTGTTAGGGAAAGTTCTGGAGGTTCTGTTGATTTTCTGCTTTACCAATTTCTTACCCTCAGGATGTTCTAGCAGCCTGTTATCATGGCCTATCAACTTCAGGATGAAGATGTCTGAATCCTGGTCAGCCCAGCAGCGATACTGCCCAATATCTCCAACCTCCAGGTTGTAGATCCTCAAGGCTCCAGATTTTGTAATGATCAGATGTTTGGAGCTCTGAAGGTCCGCACCATCTTTCTCCCAGCGAATCTGGGATTTGGGAAAGTAGCGTACTGGACACCTGATAATGACTGATGTCTTTGGGAAAAGATAAGCACGTCCACCAATTGTGAAGCTAAGCCTTTTCTCTTGTTTTGTCTGGATGTAGATGCGTTTGAGGCCCAGAACCTGGGGACAATGTTTCTTGGAGTACTTGTGCTCTGCAAACAAAACACACACAAAGGGTTAGGGCATTCCAGAAGGTAAAAACCACCAACTAGTTGAGGACTCCAGTACTTATTATGTAAGTCACAGTAAGCGTTAGAAAATTCCAAGAATATTCTTTTAACCCCACAAATGATTTTTTTTTGGAGAGTTGGCTTGCAACTGATGCTAAGCCAAGTAAAGTCATGTGGAATACTGTAGATAAACTGTATTGGTGAACAGACCATGTAGCATGCTTTATGATCAATACACATTATAAGATTGAAAATAAATGTAGATGCTTTACTGGACTGCAGATTAAAAAAAGATCAACCTACAGCATCAGTTCCCACTATTTACACTAAAATTAGCAAATTTTGAAGATGCTACCAAGATCAATTGATCTACCATATAATATGTAGTAGATGAGCAGAGCTGCTTGCTGCATTGAAGGCTTGTTATAGTTTCAGTTCTACAATGTGATAAGCAATTAGATTCTATAACTTTTGATACATTCAGTGCTGCATTTATATAGGCCAACACTATGCAGACATTAAATTCTGTTAATAGGCAAATCATATTGTGCATGCTAATTTGACTCAGATGGACAAGACGCCCAAAGTGGCTCCAGCAGTAAGCCCATGGCTAAAGGAAACAAGTTATCTCATGCCTGCAACTTGTGGTAGTGAAGTTGGAGCATATTTTCCTTGCTGATGAAGGCTGGCAGCCAACAGACACAACGTTACAAGTATGTAAAAATGTGTTATATATCCACAGCTAACACGAGCAACTTGCCGATGCATTTGGCCAACAAGCATCCTGACCTCTACAAAGGTTAAACAGATATATACTGGGGAGTTTAAAATATATATATATTTTATTGAGAATTTAACAGTTTTCAGTGATTAGTGAAGCTCATAAAGCTCACTATATTTGCAGAATTGACATCACAAATTATAAATTTTTTTTTTTTTACATAGCCTAATTTTAAACAAGCATGATAAAATACTTGTGTTGAAAACAGAGACAGGTATTAAACACGGAGACCACTATAACTTCAAATTATAAAATCATACTGTTTAAGAGTATATGTACAAAGCATTTGGTGTGAATATGTCCCTTCACTCTCTATGCATTTACACGCCACATGAGAGGATGTGTTTGTCTACAGGTTTTGCAAACAAACAATTTAATATGGAAGCATGGATTTCAAATACATACGTAGATGGTGCTATTTGTTTTTGGGGGGTTTTTCTTGACCAAATCAACTTGCACCAGTGTCCCCCTCATTGGATAGCGATAGACTTTATGGCTAAAAGTATGTGGAAGATTTTGGAGAGAGGCTGTGGGGATTTGTTCTCATTTAGCCACAAGAGCATTAGTGAGGTCAGGCACTGATGTCGGGTGAGGAGGCGCGGTGCGCAGTCGGTGTTCCACTTCATCCCAAAGGTGTTCAGTGGGGTTGAGCTCAGGGTTCAGGTCACTCAAGTGCTTGGCAAACCATGTCTTTATTAACCTTGCTTTGTACACAGGGGCACTGTCATGATAAAACAGGTTTGGGCCTGTTAGTTCCAGCAAAGGGAACTTTTAATGTATACAAAGATATCCTATACAATTGTGGCAACAGTTTGGGGAAGGCTCACATATGGGGGTGATGATCAGATGTCCACATACTTTGCCCATATAGTGTACATGACTATAATATGTAATTTAAGAACAAAACAATGTTTAGATGTACATTTAATGGTCATTCACTGATAAGTAGGTTGTTTTATTTAATAATGAATAGCATTGGATTCATGAAAGATAGGAAGTATAAGGAGGGATTTAAATATTTTTTGAAAAAATTAGATTCTTTGAAAAATAATTTTGCTTGTTAAATCTACTTCAGAGTTATTGGTTGGTTGAATTTTGGTGTCAAATAATAGTATTAACTGACTGCCTCTTGGTTATTTTTATGCATTAAAACATACAGTATACAGTACATGTAGCCTACACTTTTCTGAAGAGATAAAAGGTGTTTTTGGACATAAGAGAACAAGGCATCTTGATATCAGAAAATAATGGACAGAATGAAGGCAAAGAGCACCAAGTCTGTTATTTCTGATGAGCTTTATCTCACTGAAACGATGTTTTTTCTTTACTGATATGTATGCTTTGTATACATATTGCTTACTCAGAACTGAATGACATGAAAACTAGAAACTCAATCCTTTTAATTTTTGCTAACATTCTAGTCTTCTCACATATCAATAGACAAACATTCCACAGCTGTTGTTATGGTTTCCATCTCAGCAGGTGTTATATTGCTCTGTTCTTGATGCTTTTATCTAACAGTTTTGGGACATCTTTGGGTATATACCAGACATTCAGTAACTAGCAAAACAACTCAAACCAACATCATTCCATAAGCCATCATGCTGGGGGCTAAAAAAATGTGCTAATTGGGGCCAGACTCAGATAATAACGCGGTCATTTTATTGTGCAATTGTTCCAAAAAAGAGACAGAAAGAAAAACAGTAGGAGAAAGAATAGAGTCTCACTGTTGCAGGGACTCATTCGGCAGCTCCTGATTAGAGATGGAGGTTGAAGGCCGATACACACAGATCTGTCCAGAGTGACCAGCTGACCAGATGTAGTCTGCCTTCTACACACAGGCTCTCTGCGCTGGATTCCCTTCCCGCATGTCACAGAGCACTGAAAACACACATATTGAAAATAATACAAAGCACTAATCATAAATACACCCAAGATAATTAAAACATTGACTGGATTTCACACATATACACTTGAAGTACTAATCAAAGCACTGGAGACATTCAAAAACATCAGTATGTTCAGCCTAACAGAGAAACATTTCCACCTTGGACCACTCCCCGCCCACTAGGTGAGGTTTTAGGCACTGCGTGCTGACACACGGCCGGTGTGTATCGGGTTTAACTCCATCACACTCCTCGTCTTGCAGGCGGCGATAGCTCCCTGTGGCCAAACGTTGCCTGCAGTAAACCTTACGCCACTGCATTCCTCTCCCACATGAACTGGAGCACTGAAATGCGCAAAACACACAGTGTAGTCACTAAACACTAGGGGTATAACGATACACTCCTGTCACGATTTGATTCAATTTGATTCTCAGAATATTTTCAACAAAATCTGAATGAAGAAAAATTATGACTGAAAAGCCTTTTTTATTTCTGAATCAAACACTGCAGAACAATGTGTATTTTTGCCTGTCTAAAAGTCAAAAATCAAAAATTGCTTTTGTTTGGTTTAATATTGTAAATAAAATGTACTACAGGTTCAACATATCTTAAAAATAAATAAATAAATAAATACATTCTCAAAAAAAATTGATTGAATGAACAAAGTCTCTGACCTGGGGGAAATGACAGACTGAAACATAATGAGCTCCATTGCAGCACTTGCAGCATAATTTTAACTGGAAATAGAGCTCCAAAATCGGCTAAAATGACCGATTTCTATGGCTTCTTTCTCGGGCACTGTAGCTTGCAGAGGAGTGGGGCTGGTTTTTGAAAGCTACTGAAGAGAGCTTTTTAACTGTTATAACATGGTTGTGTAACCATATAACCTATAATGCATGTCAGTCATTGTGATCTTGCAGATGATTTCCGGTAATGGTGTAGTCTCTCTATGAAAGAATGCGATCATGTGACTACCATGCTCTTTGTATAGTTAAACTCTACGTGATTGGTGTTCAAACAGTGCAACTGCATTAGATGCATAATTAACAAAATGCTGATTTTCAATGCACGTGATTCTATTCAACGCACATTTCCACGCACATTAACATTTTTGCATTGCGATGCATTGTATCACAATGCATTGTTACACACATACTGATCACACGTAGTAGAGAGCCAGCACAATTGGAGAACAGCACAATTTTAGCACAGTTAGTTTCTCTGAAAGCATGCATGCAACTGTGACTTCTTTACGTGCATATACACTTCAGGATACACTTGTATATGCAAGAATTCATACACTACTGCTGGAGATACCAATGTGCCAGCTAAGTATTTTTCATTAAACAGTATACATTCAGAATAACATTTTTTGCATGTAGTTTTTAATCTATAATAAATTGAACTATAATCTGTCTTTTAGATGGAAAAACAAAGAAGGGGTTGCATGAACATCCTGTAACATTTTTCTCAGTGTAATGGAAAATCAAGATTGTTGCAACAACCAAGATGCTTTCAAATAAATGTCTACAGCACTCATCACAATCCATCCAAATGTACTAATATAATGATACTTATAAGTGCAGAGGTTTTTCAAATGTTTATCCTTCCACAGTTTAATGTAAGAAGCATGGGCTAAGGCAATGTTGCATCATGTTAATGTTTTTATGTTCCCAAACCAATCATTTCAGTCAATTAGTACATAGTTTGGAGTATCTGAGGTGACATGGTAGTTATTTTGTAATAAGGCATAGCTATCAATGAATATATTGAGGACAAAATTTAAAAGAGATACCAAAGTTGACCTGTCATGCTGTGACTTGTGTAACTTGAGCCCATGACTTAATATTTTGGGGGAACGTCATATTTAATATGTGGCCTCTAGTTAATTATTTGGTGGGAATGGGCGAAAAAGCCTATTCGCTTGGAGAATTCACTTAAGGTTGACACAGACTTATGGTGTATCCATGTCACAATGCCAATTATTCCAGCATATCTTTATTTGTCATTGGAAAGTGTAATATTATCGATAATATCCATGTTCCTCTGGTAACATTGGTCTGATTCAATTGATTTCTCTGTCTGCTTAATTTTGAATTACGATATTTGCCATGAGTTAAGTAATCACAAAGAAGATCTTAAGAAACTTAGCTTGTGACCTCAATATATTCATTTGTGGCCACACAAATGGTTTTAAAAAATAAAGACTATATCACCACAGTGATTGTGTACATTAATAGTTAGCATAAGAGCTATTCAAGAGTGAATTCATGTTTACAATCACAATTTTGTGTAATAGTAACTGCAATCTAAATCTATCATATTATCACAAAACAAGTGAACAAGTCAACACAACAATTCTAAATAATTAACTGTAAAAGCTTTGTAAAAACTATACTGTTTAGCTCTATGAGAAATCCTCATAAAAAAATTGAAGTCCAGTTTTCTTTTTTTCCAAATTGTTGTGACACCACATGTCTCAGTCTGACTGTATGTTTCTAACATCTGATACTGACTCCATTCACACACCTATCATCCCTTTCAGACAATAACAGCACAGTTTGAAACAAAGTGAGAAATTGGAGAAATTTGAGTCTTATTTGTGAAATATAATTTGACAAACACTAGATCAGGTGTAAGAACGTGTGTGTGTGTGTGTGTGTAATGTCACCTCCTGCCATTCGTCGGTTTCCCAGGTGGGGACACACTGCACTTGATTGCAGGCCTGAACCTCTGTAGGGCGGGGTCCTCGGCACTCAGAGTTTGATGCTGGCTCACTGTGATTGGTTCCTACAGACCTCACACACCACACGCTGCGCGTCTGCAACCCGACGCCGCACGACACTGAGCACGCATTCCACATGCTCACCTCCCATCTGAGACAGAGTATAAATACACACTTACAGGTCAATGTCAATGCTGGTCTCATACACACACACACACACACACACACACACACACACAAAGGAACAGCTTGGTTTGACAGACTGTTTATGAAGCCAAGCCGTATCACAGATGATATATTCAACTGTTTATTTGCTCATCATTCCCACACTTACTCACACATTCACACACGACAGAATCTCCTTTAGCCTCCCCACAAACAACAAGCTCCTGCTAATCAAAGTACACAAAATACAGATGAACTCTCTCTCTCTCACACACACACACACACACACACACACACACACACGCTCGCGCACACGTGCGCACACACGTGCGCACACAACCCTGCTCCAAATAATCCAAAGTGAATTAGAATGTCAGTCCCAGGAGACAAAGTGAAGGACACGTGGCCACTGTTCCTGTCAGTCTCAGTGAAAAAGGGGTGGCTTTTATAAGTAGCAGTGAAGGAGGCGTGTCCTCTGTACCTGTCAATCCCAGTGAAGGAGGAGTGGCTTTTGTACCTGTCAGTCCCAGTAAAAGAGGCGTGACTTCTGTACCTGTCAGTCCCAGGGAAGGAGGCGTGTCCTTTTTACACAGCAGTCCCAGTGAAGGAGGTATGTCCTCTGTACCCCCAGTCCCAGTGAAGGAGGCGTGGTCTCTGAACCCATCAGTCTTAGTGAAGAAGGAGTGGCCTCTGTCTTGTCAGTCCTTGTGAAGGAGGTGTGGCCTATGCACTTGTCAGTGCCAGTGAAGTAGGTGTGGCCTCTGTACATGTCAGTCCTAGTGAAGGAGGCATGGTCTCTGTACCTGTCAGTCGCAGTGAAGGATCTTTCCCAGTCTGCAGCATTTTGTCTATTAAAACTAAACTGTTTGTATGATACTAAATCACATCATTTCAAATTGAATGATTGGCTGCGTTAAATGTATATTTCACATATCACTATATGCGTTGTATCATCACAAAAGCAGAGATACACAGGCATACAATAAGATACATAGGACTGTGTTCACAAAATACACCCAAAAACAGTAGAAAAGTCTAAACTACAGTGGTGTTTTACATTGAAATATTTCACATAAAGTGTGAATCCAGCTTAATAATTACAACCTGATATTGACTCTATTAGCACGGTCGGTCTTCTTAACCCCACTGCTTTTAGTCGATAACAACGCACCCAAAACGTCTGCACAAAACTAAGCACTATTGACAAAAAGAGGCCAGAATCCAAGTACAATTGCAATTTAGTCTGATGCAACTGTAATACATATCATCACACTAACACAAAACAAGTGATGACCGCTCTGAACCTCACTACCCCAAGAATGGCAAGCAAGTATCATTGAATCTAATGGAAATTGTGAGTGCACTGTAGCAAAGATAATGAGAGCTATAAAACATGAGGTAATGATGAGACTATCTGAAGCTCATAAAAATATGATGCTTTTTCTGGATCTCATAAAATACTCTAAAATATTAAAGCCGTAATAGAAAACGTTAAAACAGAAAGAGATACAGTCGATGACAGAATTGTTTTTAAATCAATTTGGTTAAAAATCAAACTATAACACATGGTTCTGAAATGCCAGCTGGCTGACGCCGCTAGGAGAAGGTCAGTTTTATTTTGATGTTCTGTTAAGATTTAATATGGATTTTGGTCCTGAACATAGCACAAGCCTGCATGTCTGCGTTTAACTTCACCTTCAGTGCATTATACTACC
>JAOTRR010000004.1:10607197-10617950 GCA_028570945.1 Gogo arcuatus
CACACACACACACACACACACACACACACACACACACACACACACACACAATAATGTCAGTGCCACCGCTGTTCTGAAAATGATTCACTATCCAAATATATACATATATACTTGACAAGATTGTCAATGTGAAATGGTACAATGGACCTAGATGGTTTGGATCCACTTGATTCAAAGCAAATCAATACAAAGTTATTCTTATATTCACAGGACATGAGCACTCACTGAACAGCTAGGAGTATGACAATAATGTAAATCAAATGCTATGGAGTCAACCCGATGAAACACCTTTGGGAGATTTTGAAGCGATGTGTTAGACAGCCATCTCCATCGCCATTGTCAAAATGCCATTTGAGGGATTAGAGTTCATTTCCAGAGATCTGTGTCAATGCACACTAAAGCTGTTCTGGTGGCTCATGGTGCCCCAACACATTACTAAGATACTCTTTGTTGAAATTGTGAATGACATGCTTCTATTTGAGGGAAGCCATGGCCTAATGGTTAGAGCAGCAGCTTTGGGACCAAAAGGTTGTTGGTTTGATTACCTGGACCAGCAGGAATGGCTGAAGTGCCCTTGAGCAAGGCATCTAGCTCCCCTGACTGCTCTGGGTATGTTGTACATTGCTCTGGATAAGAGTGTCTACTAAATGCCATTAATGTAATGTTTGTGTCATAATATATTAGTGAAGTATTGCCATTTTTCTTTTAATATGTCAACCATCTGTATACATTGTATATATACTGTAGTATGAGGGTTTGTGCATGCTAATTGTAATCATCATCATCTGGGGTCTTTCTGGAATAATTTCCTAACATACCTGAAGGAACTGACATTCTTGACACTTCTATTATTTCCACTGTCACTGTGCTTCTACATCATCTGTATAAAGGCTTTAACAGGTACTTCATAGCTGGCTATGAATCATCATTAATTTCTGTCATTAGTTAGCATGTGCTTGGCATCCAATTTCCTAACCACAGTGCCTTCACAACCACTTTATCTTCCCATGTCAAAAGCACAAATTTAAAATTATATTATATAATATTTTATATTAAAAATTGCAATATAAATTCAGAATATATCATGTGTATTTGATTCAACAATGTAGGCCATTAGTTATAAATATCTTTAAATAAAACTTGTATACACCTTGTAATCAGGACAGATATTTGATCTGGAACTATTTATTTAGTTTTTGTTTGTTTGTTTATTTGGTTTTTTAACTTCATTCTGTCAAATTCTCATTCTGCCAGACACTTTACAGCCTCAAGAGCTCAAATCGGCTAAACACAAACCACAGACTCATATAACTACCAATACAATATAAAAAGGAATTCTAATGAAAGAAAGGGATCTGAAAATAATGGAGGAATATGGCACTAAAAATAGCCATAATTCAGGCCAGAAAACATTATGTGCCAGAAAGGAATTGCAGGAAAACAATATTAATAGACATCACAAGGACTCACAAGGATAATGAACCACAGAATGAGTTCGCCATGCAGAATTACAGACGAGTGGAAAACAGTCTTTATGGAAAAGCGCTGCTGAAATTTAGAGCCTATCCAATTCATGTGTAATGTGATTCACTGTAGGAAAAAATGGAGAGAGAAAGACAAAAAGACAGAGCAAGGAAATTAGAGTAAAAGACCTAGAGAGAGACTGAGACTGAGGAAGATGTTGCGAAAGACAATGAGATGGAAAGAGAAAGACAGGAAGAGAAAAACGGCATCCACCATGATGCTAACTAGGATAAAGCAGTTACTGAAGATGAAGAAAGAATGAACACATACCACACACTATATACTGCATATGGTTTTACTATTGTATACTACAAACAATCTTATATTTTACAGTGTTTATATTTGAAAATCATGCCAAGTAGAAACATGTATGTAGCTGCAGCTTGGCTAGTGTAGGATTGACATTCTGTCTATACTCATCATTGGCCTTCTGCACATTTCCTCTATCTGCATTACCCTGACATTGCTATATGTAACCCCATGCGTGTGCTATAGGATTGTGGTTTTTCAACTGTGGGCATTTAGAAATAAAACAGACTTGTGATGGAGAAAGCAGACTTTAGCACTGATTTGTCAAAATACCCCATTTAAAATGTGCTATTTCTATTTCCATCATGAAATGTGGCCCAATTATTTTTAATAAGCATACAAAGATCATTTTAAATGTAATTAAAAATTAAATTTTTAATTTTTAGGCCATATCTGTCAAAGATTTAAGCACACAGAAGTTTATTATTATTATTATTATTATTATTATTATTATACATTTAGAACAATTGTGAACACGGCAGAACTATTAAAAGAGGTGGGCAAAAATGTTATGATAAATGAAGAAGGCACTATGCAGAAATGCATCTGTGTGGAGACATTCTATAATATAAAAAATAAAAATCATATTATGCAAAGTGCAGCCTTTTCTTGTTTTACTGAGTTACGATTTCGGTCCAACACTCTGAAGGTTTTGGGAAAAAAAGACTGGGAGTGAAACCCTTATCTTTTCACTAGTATATGAGAAATATTTTACCAAAATATACTGATAATTATGTACCATTGTAACAAACTCATTTTGAGTTTCCTCACTTTATTATCCATTTTTTTTCCCCACAAAAGAGATTTCTGTCCTGCGGAGTACTGACACATTAAATTTAACATGTTACATTTAAAATATGCAGATAAATTAAATAGCAGCAGGTAGGTTAATAAAAGTTTAAAAGTTTAGCTAAAAGTTTAGTTTTATTTATAATGACAGCACTAGACCAGAACCCCTGTATTGATTTAACCACCTACTGACAGAGAGAGACCATCAGTGCATTCCAGTTGGCAGGCAGTACTTTTGGGCAGATATTTGCTCACTTCTGTGATAAAGGCTCTCCCATCTGGGAGGCAGCTGTCTTCTGAGCTCTTTTATTTCGACTAAAATTTCGGGTCCTTGTTCTTACAGGCAATCACATAACTCCGTGAGTTTCATGATAGTATTAATAAACATGGCCATAACTGTTGGCCGACTGTTGGCTATGTTTACAATGTACAAGTGAATCACTTCTTAGCTGACACAGTTGTGTTTGTAGATTGTCAAACACAGACTAGTGAATGCACCACCACTTCACAGTTTCTGTAGAATGCTGACTTGCTAGCCTTACGAGTTAGCTCAGTTAGCTAGCCAGCTAGGTAGCTATGCTATTCAGTGTATAGTAATCTACTTGTGGTCAGCACCAGGAACATAGCTGCCATTTGTGTCCCTCCTCAATAAGTCAATAAATAATAACTAAACATTGTGTATAAGTTATTACGCATGATGACATTGAATGGTGGCCTGAATAGTTACTGTCGAAGGAAGGAGCTACTTATTATTAGAACTTTTGGACTTTTTGTACACACATACTTACACAGCCTACATGTATGAGCAACTAGACGAGACAAAAATGATTTCATCCACCTGTCTGATTACTGAAGACATTTCGAGCCACTCTGATTGAAGATTTTTTTTTTGCACTTACTTTGTTTACAGTGTGCATCTTAGGTGCTACATATTAACACCTGTTATATTGGCTGTGCTTCTTGTTTTGGCTGGTATGTATCTCTAACATACCATTTTTTCTGAGCTTTTCTTCTAAAAGGTATTAAATCAAAGCAAGGCTAGCGATGTTAGCTCATGTCTACATAATAGGACAGTTTTAGGCATATTTATCCAAACACAACTATAACTGTCCTATAACACTGAATGAGCAACAGTACAAAAAGTGTGACCTCTGACAGAGGAAGGATGTGATGGCCTTTAATATAATATAGATAATACAGTTTATAATGTGTTTAAATAAATGCTACAACTGAATTACTGTAAAGAAATGACCTTGTGCAAGAGGACAGAAAATTGCTAAGTAGCAAACAGAATGAGAGCTAGTTCAGAGATTCATCAGTATGACACATCCAAGTTAAGATCACTTTTCTTGCATTCCTGAGATAAAACCCATGACGCATTAAGACCTGGAGTCACATGGCTGTTGAACAGTAGCCTACTGAATTCCACACACTTGGGTCATGCTCTAATGGTGCTGATTACCGAAACAGCATCTCACCTCCCCAGACTCTGCTAAATTAAGCAAGCACATTGACATAGCAGAAACAGGATGGGAGGTCTGCTGTTGACTGATATATTGCACTGAAGGGTGCAATTCAAGAGCAGTTATCAGGAAAGCAGCAGATCCTAATCCTCCTCCTCCTCACACACACACACACACACACACACACACACACACACACACACACACTTAACAGCAAGCTCCCCATGCTGCTCTCTTCTCCGAAGCCCTTAAACACTTTCACCCCACATGCTTCTGTTTTATGAGTCTCTGTGACAGAAGGCTTCAGTAGACCGCAGGATGTTGGAAGCCTTCATGTCATGGCTTTTTTCAATGGTCTGGAGATGCACTGAGCTGTTTTCACTTCCTTGGCAGCTCTTAGCTGAGGTACAGTTTCAGAGATGGGGCAAGATAGCACTAACAATAGCACTACGCTTTTGAATGAAGACTAAGGTAATAAGAGCAAACTAAAGCAAGCCTAAATCCAAACTTTGGTAGGGCCATTGCCTTTCCTCTAAAAAAGAAAGCATACAAATGATTTCTCTTGCCAGTATAATGCAAATGATAAGATAACTTTGTGTTCCGAAAAGGTGTCTTGGAACAGGTACTTTATGTTATGAAGAGTTGTCTTTACAGTCCAATGTACTTTCATTAGATTCCTCTAAAAATATGTTTTTTTACATTATATCTGATGGTGCCACCCCAGGGACAACCATTTGTATATTAAAGCCCCAGTTTACTACTTTTATCTGTAATAGCATACATATTTTGCACACTAATTGTCGTTCAAGGCCTGAATAATTATAAGCTAAATATACAACATGGCTGTAGCTTCAGCATTCAACCCATATCTAAACTTGTTGAGATAATCAATATCTGCCAATGTGGGGGAAAAAAACAGGACCTAAGCAGCAAAAAGTAATGGAAGAAATGTACCACTTGGCTTGTGTTTCAGTTTTACCTTTCCAGGTGTTAAAAATGAAAACTCACGTTGGCTCTTCAGTGGCCACTCTGGTCTCCTCCAATTCTTGGGCTTGTTTTAGCCATGGGACTTTGGCTTCTACAGGCACACTCTCTGAAAGACCAATACAGAGAGGTTAGCACACACAAACACATGTATATCAAAGCAATCAAATACCAAAGTACCAAATGGCAACCTCTTTCAGGACTCAATTACAATGGATACCTGTGTATCTGAACACCTGTCTGCTTTAAAATGTAGGCCAGACCTTCAAAGCCCTGAGCACAAGGGCTGCAGTAAAATGCACAAACGCTCCACTTATTAGATTTTATATTGACGCAAAGCTAGCCAACAAGCTCACAAGAATAAACAAGCTAAATATATTCTGTAAACTCACAAGTTGAACAAAAAGCTGAACCTCCAGTAGTCCCACCCCTTTTCACTGAAAAACAACAAGCTGCTGGCAAGTGTGTTCTCAGTATAAGTGACAAATATAACACTGTCACAGGTACAGAGCTTAGCGCCAAAAATAAAGTTCCCAACCATTCTTATGAGGCTAGATTCTTTGATTTACATATCAAGCACAGTGTAAGAGGCTGATTAAAAGCAGTTGCAACTGAGTCTGTCCTGACGAAGAGTTAAACAAAAACAGAATCAGGATAGAAGCCCTCGCACATTATATCAGCAAATTGTTCCAGTTACCAGGACATGAACAATCCCAATGCCCTCATCAACCATCTTCAAATCCCTGCACCAACAAACATCACATATTCAACAACCAACAGATCATTAATTTACAAACCTCAATACATTCAAGTCCAACTTTCAACAGATTCTGCTGACCAGTAAACACCAACAATAATGCCACATATAGATTCTACCATCTACAAATCAAAGCATCTATAAACATAAATATGTCCAAACACATCTTTCTACACCATCAGCAAGCTAATCACCCAGTCTATGGCAAAACACCCAATCCCCCCCACCTCCAATCTATACATCCCATTAATCCTGCAAGTCTGACCAACTACAGTTTCAACCATTCGGCAATTTACAATCTTTTCCCTTAACACATTGAAGCACAAATAAATTTAACCTTATATGAACTGCACAATCTGCACATTCACTTACCAATAACCTTCAGCATCTATTAACCCCTGAACAAATCTCACAATCCACAAATAATACCGTCTACAAAATCTAAAATCCCACTACCACGAACATCCACCATTAACAAATTCTCAACCATTTACACATTCTAGCTACAATTTCAAACATTTTCTAATCAATCAACAAATCAAAGCATATACAAACCCCCAAATCTACAAATCCATTTTCCAATAAACCTCACAATCAATGAACCCAACTAAAATTAAACAACACCATAAAGAATAAAAAAAACACAATGTCTAATAACTCATAACATCTACAAATGCCATTAGCTACAAAGCAAACCATTTCCAAACCACACTATCTACAAATCCCACTAACTTCAAACATCACAAACTATAAAACTAACCATGTACAAACCCCATCAGTTAAACACTGAACCATTAACAAACCCCATCTGCATAAACAATCTACAAACTCATTTACAAATTGCATCATTTGCATATTTAACTGTCAATAAACTCCACAATCTGCATATCCCATCATCTACAAGCCCAACATAAAAATGCTTCAGAACAAATTCCATCATCAAAATATTTGCCACTGAAAAATCTTACAACTTTCAAAATAACTTTCTACATAGCTTATCATCAATAAACCCCATTCACACCCACCCACACTGCCCAAACCCATCCCACTCTGCTCAAGTTCTACTCTAAATCCCACAAACTCCAACAGAATCCAAATATGGCTAATAAAACTCCACATAACAATCAAATATTCATGAAAGCAGGCATTTATTGAAGTGGGGAGTGATTATCACGGTTTGTAGGGGTTGCAGGACAGCAGTAAAACAGACTGTTTAACACAGAGGACATTCTGAGGTCTGAGGGTTTGGCTTTCAAGTCAAGCCTTTTGGGGATTCCTGAGTTTTGGTAATAGCAATCCCACAAACATTTGTTATAAAACTAGGCAGTCTAGATTAAATATAATTCAGCACAAGTAATTTAGATATGGTTCAAGCGTGACAGCAACATAACAACAAAAATATATGAATAAGAAAAGTTAAACAGTAATTCTATTTATACTAGTTTTACATTTTAACTATTAATATAGTGCTCACAGCACAAATGCGTTATAGATTTACAATTCAAACTCTGAAGAAGTTTTGGGGAAAGCAGCTGCAGAATGTAAAAAAGCACAAGGAAGTAATGCAAATGGACTAAGACAGAATGTGCACTTGCTTAGGCCTTCAAGAATACACTTGGCAATTCCTTTTATGGGCTTGCACAGATTATGTGATTCAGTTATGCACCCTTGAAGTATGACACATCATTCATCTTAGAGAAGAGCCTCCCAGACTGGCATGCCTTTGCATAAGTCTGACTCATTACATACAGAAAAGAGCAGGCAGAGTCATGCACCAGGCTCAGTCCTACAAAATCCTTCCCATTGTTGTCCTTGCCTTGCTCAATGAGGGCTAAAGCACTGATGTCTGTAAAACTGCTTCAATGCTGTATTGTAAACAAAACAAAAAAAGAGAATAATACTGCAAGCTGTGGCATGTAGACAAGTATGTAGTAACAAGTCTCTCATAATTAGTACTGATTCTATATTTAATATAAAGTAACTAATTCTCAACTTTAAAGGGATGCAAGTCCCATCATCAACACTCTCCAAATCTCAACATCTATAAATTCTACAATTTACAGCATATATGAATACCACTATCTACATATACAAGGTCTACCATTACTAAACTGAACCACAAACCCCTCCATATCCAAATTCACCATCAATAGACACTACCATCTTCATGATAAATAATGTATCTCAACAAATTCAACTATCTACATATTGAACCAACTACAAAATGCACAATCAACAAATCACAAGTTCTACATAGACAAATATCTAAAAACAACAATACCCTACCAATTTAACTATTTACAAATTACAGCAACTACAAATTCAACCAACAAATGGAACCTTCTGTAAACCATCATCTATAAAATTCACCATCAACAAGCCCCACCGTCTCCATATTCAATCATTTAAAGAAAAACTGTCATTTACAAATTTCAGCATATACAAATTCAACCATCTACAAGCCTGACAATCTGAAAATCCAAATATCAATCAACCCCAACTTTTATAAACCATACAAAGAACAAACCCAGCAATATATAAACCATACCATCTACAAATTGAATGTCAAAATTAACATAATTTAGTACATTATAGCCTGGCCTGGGTTGCAGTGTGAGGTGAGAGTATGCAATTGCACAGTAAATAATAATAATAATAATAATAATAATAATAATAATAATAATAATAATTTTTAAAAAGATTAAAAAACCCATCCCCCTTTGGACTGAGGGTATTGTATGATATCACTATAATTATCTTACTTCTGTTCATGTCTGAGAGTTTCCCACCATGTTGTCATGAACATCAAACCAAAAAGATACAACCATGTAAACACCTACCTGTATGCATTTCTTTGGTAATGCAGTTTAACGATGCAGTATGCCATAGGCATAGTCTTGAACCCACCATGCTTTTTGAAATAGTTTAACAATTCATTCTTTGTTACTTACCTGGTAAACTGTAAGTAATCTTTGTTACACTGTAATAAGGGCCATGTAAAAAAATAAATAAATAAATAAATAAATAAAGTGTGACAGATATGGTTAATTAAAGCAGTACACAAAATAATGACGAAGTAGACAGTAAGAGTGTGACACCAAATCCAGCGAGTTCACAATAAGTTCAGGGGAAAAATGTTCTTTCTCCAGTTTACATAAAGTAATCTCTAGCAAAAGTATTTTTAACATACTTATTGGTGCTCATTTATATAAGTTCTACATTGCAAGAGACTCTGTCCCTCTCTCAGCTTCTACACCTCTACAACACTGCATTATTTATTGTATTATTCTCACCTCATCTCATTTTTTTTTCTCTTAAACTGTTTTTTCCTGTGTTGCATTTTTCTGTTTTGGAATGATGCCTTTTAGTGAGTTTAGATGTCTTGCTGCTTCATACTCACTCACTTGGCTTCTTTTCTTTCTCTCACCTTTTCTCTCTCTATCTAAACCTGTTTTAAAACTATGCATTGTGGTTGTTTGTCTAAAATATCGGTCCATTATGTCCATGATGTATAGTGTTGCTAATTAATTTATTCCTTTAAAAAAAATTTAGCAGTATTTTAGAATCTGCCCTAAAAGACAGAAAACCACAATAATAAATATCAAAATTGGTGTGATATGTTCTCTCTTGCATGTATCCTGGATGAACCAGCATGAACAAGCAGCAGCTTATAAATATTTTTTTTCTGGCAACCAAGTGAACAGTGAATTACAGAAATAAAAACAAAAGCATGCGCCAATGTCTTAACATCATGAAACAATGTCTTAACTCAAGCAATGTTTCTCAGTTGAATGAAGGCAGATCAAATGCATTAAAATTTAGTTCAGAGTACAAAATTGCACCAAAATTCCTCAATACTGGTTTAACCCACATGGTAAATTTTCTAATCTTCTAATATTTTTTCTCTATTACTATGTGTCCCAACAAGAAGTATGTAAATTCTGCACCTTTCTTAATTTTCAGTAAGTTTTCATATTTATTGCGGTGACAATACTGAAATGCTATCTTAGCGTTTAAGGACAATTATACTATTTGGCTCAACAGATACAGTATGTAAAGCAGGATGTCATCTGCATAGTTATGGAAGTTGACAGCACATGTGTTAATAATTTGACCAAGAAACAGACAGTGTCGTGGAGTAGTTAGCTACAAGTAACTAAGCTACAATCTTAACTACATCTTTAATAGCATGGCAGTTGCTGAGCTATTTTCACAATAATGTAGTTTTTCCAGAAACTACTTTTTCCCCCTGTGCAAATAACCATTTCAACATTACTTTGGGATTATTTTGGGAAAAAAGGCAATGTGCAAACTGTTGTATCTGTCCAAAATACAAATTGGTTAGTGTAGAACGTGCATAGGAGAAAGCTGGACCTGTCTGGAGGACAACAGGATTGCCCTACAGCTACAGAGAATATGTTCTTCTAATGATGGAAACAAGACTACCAAACATCCACGGCCATATTTATCAACTTTAATGAGCATGAAAGATTCACATGGCATCTTGTGTTTGTAACCTGTGAACAGAATACTTTCAAGATCCAAGACCTTTAGAACCAGTTTACAGTTTTCTTTTGTTTCTTACTGTTGCTGATTACCTACGTAGCTGGTTAAGAGAGTGACCAGATGTGCGAGTGTTAGATAGTGAGTGTTTCTTTTGAATTAATGTAAGCAGTGAATTATCAAAACAGCTAACTGTATTGATGAAGCACGGCAGCTGACAACAGGTATGGTTTAGCATAATAGCTATTAGAGATGTGCATCTCCATCACCGAGGCCGATGTGATACACATCTAGATGCATTGACAACGATCCAATACATCAAAGATACAGTACCAGTTAAAAGTTTGGACACACCTACCCATTCATAGTTTTTTCTGTATTTTTGACTATTTTCTACATTGTAGAACAATACTGAAGACATCAA